>QLSR01000552.1:970166-1030835 GCA_031780015.1 Citrullus colocynthis | reverse complement strand
TTTTTTTTTTTTTTTTTTTTTTTTTTTTTTTTTTCCTTCTTCTCTTTTCAATAAGAAGGAAACAACAAGTAATATATTTTTACTGATTGAAAAAGAGAAAAAAAAGAGGAAAAAGAAATAGATACGTTACCAATAAGCCCATTATTGTCTCATGCTTCTTATTTTTCATGAAAACATACACCAATCTACATGCTTTCTTCTCTTTTATTTCTATTCTAAAGAGGCAAGTAGAGGGAAAAAAGTAAATTAAAAAGATCAGAAATGTCAGGAAATGGTGAAGACATTTCACAACATGAGAAGCTTGGATTTAATTGAAGATTAAGATGTGTTTAATTGGTTGTTGAGTGAAATATTGGATTTACACTGAAGTTGTCACACCAAAGAATTGGACGAGGAAGAGACGGAACACCAATTCTCACAAAAGGAAAGATTTCATCCATGTTAGTTCATTTGTTGCTTTGGCAAAAGTTCGAAGTTTGATATCTAGATAAGATATGTTGCTTCTTTACACCCCCATTGTTATGAGATCGACGTGAAGAGAAAAATACAATGGCCTGACTTCGAACTTTTGAATGTCTAAATTTGAGGTCTAGATAGCAACAATGAAGGCATGCAACTACAAATTATTAAGACATTATAATTCAAAATCAAAATCAACTAGACCTTGCAAGTAGGGAAGAGTACTTTTGATAACTTGCTACTAAGAGGAAGATGAAATGTGCATGATTTGACACTGTCTTATTAACAAAATAAGCAATTAAGGATAAGTGAGGGTAACATATACATATATATTGAAGACCTCCAACGATATTCCCATCAAATTTTCGACTAGAGAAAACTCAAAAACTAGTCATAGGTTTAAATATTCTATTAGCATTAAAAAAAAAAAAAAAGGATTTAGCACGATCAAATTATCATGAATGTTATAAAATTAAGACATGTTATTCACATAAAGTAAATTATATTATCAATTCATTTACAACAATAGTTAAGAAGCTACGAATAATCATGTTATCCACGTAAACAAGTATTGGCTTTAGAGTTGATAAAACCAGACAGTAAAACTGGTATGGTTTAACTTTAACAATGTAACATTGACTAAAAATGGACAATAATCGAACATATGACTATTTTTCATTTACAACTCTTGTATAAATAATATTTTCTATGCAAAGACCATAAAATTAAGGCAAAGGCAGATAAAAAAAAATAATAAAAATAAAAGTCCAATTGGCAATTAGTGTTATAGTTAAGTCTTCAGTTTGAACTTCACCATATTTCCCTGTTATAATATTTTGTTTTCGATAAATAATATTTTACAAATCTTACATTCTTTTATGCATGCTTACTTTAGTTAAAATAATAATTTTACCATCAAACTAAATTCAATCATAATTATTTACTCTAATTTTTTCTTCTAGTTGTTTGACACTTTGACCCACTATTCTAAGAAGGAAAAAGGCTAGCTAAATTGTGCAACCATAGAATCCCGGGGTAGTAAAATATAGGGTAGTTCTCGAATTATCTATTATTATTTTTTAAATTAATATTTTTATTTTAAAAAATTATGTAACACATGCTCAACCCTTACGTAAAAATACAAGGTATTTATAAATATAGCAATAAGTTCAAAGTATTTGTAGATATAGCACAATACAAAAAAAAATTTACAAATATACCAAAATTTAGATTTAGCTTTTAAATCTATCCGTGATAGACCATATTAATACTAAGATCTATCGGAGATAGACCATATCACTGATAGAGGTATATTAATGATAGAGCTTATCATCGATAAATTTTGCTATATTTAAAATTATTTTAAAATATTGCTATAAATTTATTATTATCTCTAAAACGCTATCAATGTAATTATCCTAAAAAATAAAATATTATAGAAGATTGGATATGTTTTTTTTTTTTTCCTCCAAATAAGAGATATGATTCAGTGATTTGGGTGGTGCTGGGCCTCGTTTTGTTCAAACACTTCAGCTGGAAAAATGGGCCATAGCACAATTATATATAGGCCCATTTTGCCCTTCATGTACTTTTTTGACTTTTTTTTTTTAAATTAAATTCTTTTATTCCAAAACCGGCCAAATAAGAGAGAAAAATATTAGTAGCAATGATAAAACATAGTCCATAATTCATAAAGTTGAACGGACCCTTTTTCCCCCAAGCAAACGACAATCGGAGGGTTCTGTTTTTTAAAAATAAAAAATAAAAGATTAAAAACATTGAATATATGCCTAAATTTGCAGCTTTAAATGAAAGAAAAAGTCAATTTGGGAATAAGTGAAATAAAGTATTCAATCAAGTAGGACTTTAGCAATTCTCGAGAAACAAAAAGATATATCATTCAAAATCTTACTTTGTAATTAATTTTCAAAAAGAAAAAAGAAATTTCTTCCAATTGAATGGGCCCCACGTACCAATTTGTGAATTTGATTGATTGACAACCTCTCACCGGTCACTGACCACCATTTCCCCCCTTCTTTTGACTTTTCATACCTCACGAATCAACCCCCCAACGTTTCCAAACTCCTATTTTCACCCCAACTTTTATCAATATTTCCAAACAAAACTAGATTCCTTTTTGCCAGAATGCCATTTAACACTTTTTTTGTACCGAAAAAGAAAAAGCAATTCTTTTTTTAATTCTGAATTTCTTCGTCTTTTTTTTTTTTTTTTTAATGTACAATCATCGGAAGAGATAAAACGAAGTCAAAATTCAAATTAACCTTTTCTTTTTCTCGTCATTCCTCTCCAAACCCACTTTCTTTCTTTCTTTTTTTCTCTTTTCTTTTTTTCTTCTAGCTTCAAGTTGACTCAAAAACTAAAGCTACTCCAGCCGCCATATTTTCCGGCAACGAGCTCTGCGTATGGCGGTGCTCCCCTTCGTACGTTACAATCAACATCGCCGGATCGTTCGGATCTCTCTCCACGTGTTTCCTCGCCGGACATCCCCTCATCGTGCTACACTTGTAATATCCCCTGAAACAAAAAAAAAAAAATCGTACAATCAAATCGGAAAATTATATAAAAAAAAAAAAATCGCCGCCGACACTGCTTGGAATTGGTGCTTTCTTTTTTTTAGATTGCACTCACCGTGGGTATGGAGATCCTTTGATCGGCTTCTGACCATACTTCCTCCACGAGTACTCGTCCGGTGGAATATCTGCGATTTTTGAACTAATCGCTGGGACTCGAATCGTCTTCTTCGTACGATTTTTTCTGTAGAAAAACGATGGCGGTCAATATTTAATGGAATTTTGAAAGTATTTGTTTCAAATCATTCAATCTACAGGTCGTTGGGAAAATTTTTTGTTTTAAAATGGTTAGAGGTGGTGGGGCCCATCAAGTGATTCAAAGTCAATGGTCAACAATTAAGGCTGAAAGAACGAGACAAAACTACTTTATTGCCAAGTTGAATTTTTTTCTTATCAGATTTTATATATATATTATTATTTTCTAAATTACTAAACCACTCCACCTAATGGTGTCAGTTTCACGCGTGCTGTGCCCACTAACTCGCTAACTGTTCCCTATTGCAACTCGGACGGGTCAACTCGTTCTCCATCCATAAGGTTCCTTGATAGAAATTCTAGGGTTACTGTTCTTCCAAATTTTGCTCACAGAAATATTCGATTGTTTTGTTAAATTAAGTGAGAAGAATGTGAAATTAGACTCGTTACCTTCTCTTTGAGCAATGGCATTTGCCGGAAGCAGATGTTGACCCGGAGAATTTTCCAGACAAATCTTCGGAATGATCGTGTTCGTGACACCTCTTCTTGTAAGGCGCCGCCGAGAGCGGCGGCTTACCACCGGAAGCAGTCGGCGCTGGTGCTAAGAAGATCGACGTTCCTAACTTTCCGTTGGATACGCTTCCGTCTCCGGTGATGGCTGAGGACATAAACGAGGAGCTGGACGAGACGCTGAAGGTCTCCTTAGAAAATTCCAAATCGGTTCCCTTAGGATTTGAGTTCAAAATATTCGGCCTAGTGAAATCGAGAGTCATGCTCTGAGGCTGCGACTGAAGGATGTTCGCCGCCGCAGCGACGACTTTCGCCTGTGATTGAGCGACGGAAGCCGGAGCGGTGAACGGCGGAGCAGGAACCGCGGCCGGTGAAGTAAACGGAGTAGGAGTGAGATTCATCGCCTGATTTTGAGGAAAAGAGAGATGAGCAGATGAACCGGACGACGAGGAGGATGTCGAAGAAACCGGACCTCGCCGGAATCTAGCGTGACCGGTCCGATTGAGGAGAGAGATCACTTTCTTGAACTTGGAAACGGTTGCATCAGTTAAATCAGAGCAATCAACATGGCTTGAGGATTGCTTGTGAGAAAGAAGACGAATCAAATGCTCCATACTCTTCAATCCTTGCGATGCAGCCTCCTGTATAGCCATTTGATCATCCATCTTCGGAAAACTCATCAGATCGACCGCCATAGCTAAGAGCTTCAAGCAGAGAAAATTGAAATAGAGATGAAAAATCTGAACTACAAAGATAAGATCATCGAAGAAGATGAAGCTTGAAGAGAAGAGAAGGATTAGTATTCGGAGAAAGTAAGACGAAGGTCGAAGGTTGGGGATGATTTAATGGCGTTGGAGGTGACCGGATGACCGGGTAAGCAGGTCGGGAGTCAAAGTGGATTCGTGATCCAACGGTGGAGATTTGTTCAAAGACGTACAGAGTGGGGCATACTGGGAACAAAAAAAATAAAGAGCAAAAGAGAAAAAGATCAGAAGAGAGGAGAAAAGAAACCATATCCTTTTCCACGCTTTACCAAAACGACGACGTATTTTACCGAGAGAAAACTCAGCGTTTTTTTCACTTAAAATTGTTTTAAAACTGCTCATCTTCTAGAATATGTGTATTTCTCATTGGACATCTCTTGAAAATATCGTCTCAACCGCGAGATAGTTGGCGATATCGAAAACTGAACAAAACGACGAACCATTCTGTGTTTTGATAAAGAAAGCTGACCAAAAGTGGGGATCACGTGGATCTCTTCTATTATTCTCGTAATTTAACCTCTAAATGTTGACCAAACTTTATTATATTGTATTATTGTTTCAAATTTCTTTTCCATATAAACTTTCCCTTCCCATTCTTTTATATATTTATTTTGATGGCCAAATTTCTAAAAGATTTTACTTTAGTCATACAAATAAACAACTCTATCATTTTTGTAATTTCAATCTACTAAAAAAACTTAAAATAATAATGAAGTTAACTTAATTCAGCGATAATTATTCCCTCAACGTTAGAAGTTTGATCCTCGTTCTTATAGTTGTTAGGCTAAAAAAACAAACAAAGTTATAGTTATTATATATTTAACAAAAATATGTTAAATTACAATTTTTGTGTGGAGGAAAGTGAAATGATTAAATTTTAAAATAGTTAATTATTATTTGTAGAGACTTCAAAAGATTAGTTTATGATAGACTTGAAATTTCAGTAAAATAAAACTGTACTAAAAAAAGCACTAAAGTAATGAATTAATACTTTAAAATTCATACATCGAAATTGAATAGTCCACAAAATTTAGAACCGAACTTTATTATAAAGACATTATTTTCGGTAAATGGGAATAGAACGCCTTTTAAAAATAAAAAAATTTAAACAAAATAATAATAATCATCCGGTAGATTCAAGCAGAACCGTCGAATTCATTCGCGATGATCGGACGGTGGAAATTCACCTAAAGAGTTGACGACGACTTTTTGCATCCCTCATTTAATAATTGGGTGGAGCATTTGAATTTTATGCCACGTGTTGAAAGCATTAAAAGAGAATGGAAATTAGCTGGTGCCAATTAAAGAAAAATATTTTCGGTTTTTTTGCTTTATTAATTAATTATTTTGTGGTGCAGTGCAATTTTTAATAAAGTAAGCGATAATTGTTTCAAAGAATTAAATAAATAAACAAAGTAAGCGATAACTTTCTCGAAACCTTTTGACCTAATTGAGGGATTAGGCGTAATCATGAGAATATTTATTAAATATTATCAACTTGTCTCATAATTTGAAAAAAAAAATAACCTTGTTTATATAGAAAAAGAAGTAAGATTGGAATGGTTGATTGAATATTTGAAATAAAATATTATTATAAACTCCTACAATTTTAATCGAGTCAATTGCCATTAATAATTTATTTTTTTAAGTCATCATTAATTTATGCATTTAATTGTTAAGCTTGTGACTTTTAAACGTAGTGGGAATGGAGGCTATTTCTATATTTATTTATTTTTATTATACCTTATTTAGAAAACTATGTGTTCATTATTTCAATAGTTAATATTTTGAAACTATATGGTTGTCTTATCTTGTGGTCAATTTTTTAAATTCAAATCACATATTTATCTAGTTAAAAGTTCAACCTACTCCTTTCAAAGTCTAGCACGAGTACGATGACCAATAAACAATTTATATTATTGACTTCGAAGTTAAAAGTTTGACTCTTTCACCCTAAATATGGAAAAAAAAAATAATCAAATACTTGTTTCTAAAAATCTGTAGTTAATAATTGTCAAATATTGCCTAACGTAAGGCCCAAAGCCCATAGGGTGTCTAGATAAGGCATAGAGGAATGTGCGTCCCAAAAGGAAAATGTTAACACCTCGGGATTTGAATTGACTAGTCGAACCAATGAATATATACCAATCGAAAAATAACTAAGTCGGACCTGAACTGACACCCTACGACCTTGAGTGTTAGAAATGTCCTCGACATTGTCGACATTTCACATAACCAGAGTTGTTTGTCGAAGGAAGGGCTTATAAATAGTCTCAATTCAACCACCCCAAAGGAGAAACTCAACCTTCTTTCTCTTGTGTTTAGCTGAATTAGACACTCCTTGTACTAACTTAAGTATCAGAGTATAGTGAGCTCTGATACAAATATTGTTGGGATGTATATCCTAAATCTCTTGGTTTATAAATTTGTATAAATGAATTATTTATTTAATAAAATAAGTAGTATTTTGTTTGTCATTTTTGACATTTAGATTGCATTAACTCAGTCTAATAAACTAAGATCCTAAATTATTTTATGTACCTCCAACAATATATGGTAGACATACGGGTGTATCTTATTCAAGTAATAACTTAAATGATATGTAGTATATGGACAAGGTTGAATGTCTTATCCTGGCGACACTACATATATGACCCATTTTGCAAATGTTACAAAAGTTGTAAGTGTTTTTATGAACAATTTGATCCAAATTGTTCGTGTGGAAACATGTGAATGGGGGTAACATATACAAAGAGTTTGTATAAGACCAAATCGTGAAATGATATATTAATCTCTCATTAGTATCACCATTGATTGAAGAGATTAACATTTATAAGATGACTGTAAGTAACTCGATCTCAATCATGAGTGAGTTATGGACTCCTGTCTATGAAGGTAGTCATTTAGTTTGTATGGTGAGAGCAACTTCTATCACCAACTTAATAAGCTTAACATTTTTGGAACTTGTCCAAATAAGGAGCTGGGAATATAGTTACACAGGTGGAATTCACCCAATTCTTTCTTTAGGGTAGATGAAATGCTCTCTTGAGGGTTGACTTCGGATCTTGAACAATGGGGCTCCTCCCTCTCACTAGTCTTAAAGAGATTTTGTTTATGGTAAGACCATAAACAAGTTGTTCATTAGACAATCAGTGTGACTTAAAAGTAAGAAGTAATTACAGGGATAAAACGGTAATTTGACACAGTTGTAATTATGAGTATTTCATGAAGAATCGACTTACTAGTAATAATTATATCCATGGACACATAAATATTTTATCGTGCGAAAAGTGCAATTGGCTCTCCCTCTTACTCTTCCTTTTTTTTTATAAATATAAAATGTTTGTATTTTGAAAGGTATGGAAATATACGTAACTTTTGTTTTGCTTTGAAAAATAAAGAACTCTCTCTTACTCTCATTTTTATAGATCTTAAATTCTCTGTAAAAAATAGTACCAACTTCAGTTGATCCCTTCCTTCTTCCAAAACAAAGTAAGGTTTCCACAAACCAATTCCTTGCCAAGAGATATAGAAGAAAGTTCCAAATGGTGGTGTTTACAACCAAGGAAGAATTACGTAGGAGTCTATTGCTACAGAGAATGAATCAAATAATCGTCTTCAAAGGTTATATTTTTTCTCATTAATATTTATTTTATAGCTTGCTTAAATCATGTTTATCTTATTTATTTATTTATCTTTTTTGTTTTTGTATTGTTCAAACCAAAATTAAAAGCATAAGGCGTTCACATGCTTCGTGCATTAGGATTCAATCCCTTCAAGGACATTCCAAGCAGTTTAGCTTAGAGTATCTTATGACCAGACCAGAGAGAAGCAGAAGTCAAACACACCACAAGCTCGTAGCAAAAGCACAACGCGAACGAAATCCGAGCGCCAACAATCATCAACATAACAAAATGATAAGACGATAATTAACATTATTATTTTACGACTAAAACATCATACCACTTTGTATGTCAAAAATAAAATACGTACAAAAGTTGTAATACGACAAAAACAAAATAAAATTTGAGCTTCTGATTTGCTTTTTTTTTGTTTTTTTTTTCCTCAGTGTACTTAACAAACTGAAGTGTAAACATGTCGAGAAGAGTAATTAATTGAGCTTACACATAAGTCAAATGCATAGTTTTAAAATTGTATTAAACAATCAATGAATAGAGATATGAAAACAACTAACCAAGTTTTATGACTAAAATATAACGTTTGCACAACTTTAGAGACCAAGTTGAAAAGAAAAAAAAAAGTACAAAAGTTGTAATATAAGAAAGGTAAAAAGGTAAAAGTAAAACTTATATTATAAATCTCTTCAAACTATAACTTAAGTAGTTCACAAATCACAACGAAGAAGAATTCAAATGGTGATTAGATTCGACAAACAAATAAATAGTAAAAGAATAATAATAATAATAATAATTTCAAAAAGAAAGCTAGTATATTGGTTTAAAGTCAAATCAAAGGCTTATAAAGCAAAGCAAAAACAGGTCCAACTAAATCATAAACATGCCATCCACCACTTTACTTCTCTCTATCTTAATTTCTCTCATTAAATTTTTAACATTTCCATATGGTTGACTTATCTACAACGACTTTTTTTTTTCTTTTGTAAACTATATTTTTGTTCTACTTATTTTCAACGCAAACACAGTGAAGAAATGATAATTTGGTTTCTCTATGTATTATAAAATAAAAAAAAAGAAATAGTCAGATAAAATTGTAAATTTTTTTTTTGATAATTAAAAGATGAGATGAAGTCGATTCTAATTTAAGAAATAGAAAGTTCATGTTAATTACGAGGATGTAATATTATAAATTTATTATATTAAAATTAAGATAAGGAAACTTTACTGATAAAAGGGCAGGATGTTCTTTTCTTAAAAAAAGGTGCAATGTTCTACATAAATAAATTGGATAAATACGCATAAATTTGTCAAATTTATAACCATGCTTTTTTTTAACAATCATAAATTAATGAGTGGTGTAACATAAGCATTAGCTTGATTTGAAATAATGAAATATGACTGTAAGACTCCGATTTTTTTTTTAAAAAATCAACTTTATTATTATTTTTTTCTTTTTAATTAAATTCATCATTCATTTTAAAACTTTAACGATGCAAAAACTTACTCAATAATAATGGATATGACTTTCCTCTTTGAAAATTAAATGGTTCAATCCCTCATGTTCATAATTGTCAAACAAAAAAAAGTTGTTATTTATGTATCATAAATTTATTTATTTATTAATATTTTGAATTTTTTTAAAAGTATTTATTTATTAATATTTTGATTTTTTTTTTTTATGAACTTAAAATCTAGCACAAAACCTAATAGGTAGTAATCATTGATGATTTAAAATAAGCAACATTCTACAAGTTTGACACACAGTATATACCTTTACAAGTCATGTTAAATTTATTTATTCTTTGAGAAAAAATAGCACAAATTCTCCTTAAACTATAAGGCTTATTACAATTACGACCGTTCATTTTTTGAATTATGTGGTTATTATAATTTGCCAACTTTTAAATTGCCCAATCAATCTTCTATATTTTGTCGATATTGGTATTGATATTATCCGTAAAATTTAAAATTTGATAGTAATATTGACATTAATATTTTAATCTTTGATTTCAAATAATTACCAACATTGAACCCATTCACTCTATACCAATATTCTAATCCTTTAATATGCATCCAAAACTAGACATTGATGTGTTCTTAATTTCTAAATTTTAAAACTATTATTTAATTACAAATGTGTAACTTAACTTTTACATTACTGTTAAATTTTACCAAACGTTACTTTAACGGTATGTGTGTGTTTCAATTATAAATTGGAGTACAATCAACCCTGAAATTAAACAATAAAATTTGAACTATAATGTAAAAGTAAAACACACACATACCATTAAAGTATTAATAAGATTATATAGTTTAAGTATGATTTATGGCAGTTAAAACTAGCATAGCTCAATTGACATGACATTTGTATTGTCATCTTCGAAGTAAAAATTTTTATCTCTTCACCTCATATATTGTATATAAAAAAGAAAGGTATGATTTGTAGCATTTATTTTTTTGTTTTATTAATACTTTTACAGTTTTCAAATCTTTAATAGTATTTTTTTAAAAATTACAATCCAGGACAAATATAATAAACGGAGGTGAAAAAAAAAAAAGACTGGGTCAAGAGGCATCCGAGTTTGACTCGCCTGAAATCGTCAAGCAAGCGTGTGGTTTGGGCATAGAAGGGAAAAGAGCTTTTGAAAATTCAACAATTCATTGTTTTAAAATCCAAATTACAATATGACCATTAAAAAAAAAAACTATATAGGCATATAGGGCATTTCAGCATTAAGTCTGTGGTTATTATAGATTGTGTTTTAGATATAGACTATTTTAGTTGAGGTTATATTAGTCGCTTAGTGTGCAGGCATTTTACATGTGTAGAAAACAATAAAAGTTGTAACGATAAAGAATTTGAAATGGTAATGTTATAGTTATTTGTAAGTTATAATAGTTTGAAATATAAACTATTATAATTGGTGCTTCAAACATTGATAGCCCAGTCCATCAACTTCAAGTTGATGTCCTAAACATCCTATATTGTAATTATAATTTGGTCAATGTACTTTTACACCTATTCAATTGAAGAGTTATTGAACTTCTTGGCTTTAAAATTAAGCAATAACGAAAATAGTATTTTGACAATTACGCAAATGATAGAATTCTTAAGGAAGGTGAAAAAAAAATAGAATGGTAGGCAAACTTTTTCTGAAAATAATCGGTTTAGGCTTCTCTTCACCATTAGGAAAACAATTGTTGGCGCGAGACATGTGATTGGAAAATTGTGAACCCGATCTACGATTTTATTTAATAGACGTGGATTGGGTATACGCTTTTCAAAATTTGTTTACTTGATTCATGATTTTCTAACTTTTTTTTTTTTTAGTTTTTAAAATTTGGTTTGATTTTTATTTTTTTTTTAATCTTGATAAAAAGTAGATAATAAAACAAAAAAACTTAGAGGTTGAAATAGTGCTTATAGACTAAATTTTCAAAAACTAAGTGATTAACAAAATGAATCTAACCCCCGTTAGGATTGACTTGAGAAAAAAATGTTTTTAAAAAAACTCGTTTTTATTTATAATGGTTTGATAAAAATGATTTAAAATACACTTTAAAATCTATCTTGTGTGACTGCCAAACACTCCATTTTTTTTTTCCAAAATGACTTGTCTTTAATTTGAAAATGTATTACAAACACACCATAAATTTATTGTATGGCTTCTTTTTAACCAATGATATATTTCTCACCTCACACTTGTAATTGAAAGAATCATAATAGAGTGTTTTTATATCTGGTTTATCATGCATAACATAAATACAAGAATCCTTTTAGATAGGATGGAAAATGTAATACTTGGTTTTCCTTAGCCAAATTGATAAGATAATTCTTCTTTCATAATTATTTGATTTTTTTTTAAAGTTAAGCTCATAAATATCATATCTATCTATTGTTTTCTATATTATGTTGTATATTGTAGAATGTTTTCAAAATCAAAATTAAAATTAAATAAAATTGAAAAACTTTTTTTTTTTTTTTTTTTTTTGAAATTGGTTAACAATTCTAATTGTCTACATAGGAAGCCTAAAAAAAGCTAGTTCATCCGTTCATTTGCGAAAAAAAGTAGAATATTTGAACAAGTGTTTAATATAGAATCCTTGATCTTTGAGATGGTTGATTATTAAATGTACTTTGTAAAGATTGACACTAAAACATTAGCAACTCCCTTAACAATCGCATTTGTAATCACAATACATCGACGTTAATAAAAAAGAATATTAAAAGTAAAAAACTCATATAGATGTGTTTTCTGTGATCAATTTTTATTCTTATTTTTAAATATATTTAACTTAGTGATAATTGAGATATTTCTTTGAAGTTCGAGATTTAAATTTTTATATCCCACTAATTATACTAAAAATTATAGTTTGTTTTCAAATAATTAACATTTCATATATTAAACTAGACTTTAAAGTGTATTTAAAGTTGCATAGACAATTGTTCTAGTTATCAGCATTAACTTAATTGGTAGACAGTTAACTATTTTTTGAAAGCAAGCACATGCCGACTACATGTGAATTCAAACACTTGTCGACACAAATCGATATTGATAACGTAAAAAAGAAAAAAAGCAATATCTCAAAACGTTAAATGATTACTCGCAACAAATTACCAATTAAAAAATTACCAACAATTGTTTTTTTCTTAAGAAAATATATTGGATAGATTTGTAACCTATTCGGTATAAACTTAAATCTTGAAGAAAAAGAAAATCATTAAACACAAAGTCGATAGTTTAAGAAATATTAATTAGATACAAAATTGGTAATTTATAAACATACTAAATACTTTTAATAGTTTAAAATCGAGAGTGAAAGTTAAAAAAACTAAACTTAAAAGGAAAAGAAAAATAATTTCGTTGTGAATTCGATTTTTTTTTTTCCCTAAAGCTTTATCAATATGGTTGAAAAATATGAGAGAGAGAGAAAAAAAAAAAAAAGGAGTCCGGCTTAAGAGAAAGAAAATCATTTGTTTCGGTCTTATCAAAATAAATAAATAAAATAAAAAATTTCGATCTCGAATTCTCAATTTGACTTTAACGGACAAATATAGAAGACAAGTTTAATTTAAAGACAAAAATGAGGACGAAAAGTCATAAATGCCCCCCACATACCACAATGGCACCAATTTGTGAATATAAACAGAAGTATAAAAATAACCACACACCAAAAATAAAAATAAATAATATGGGTTTGTGAAATACGTCGAAATTCCGACATTAAAAATTGACAAGGGTTTTCCAGTTGACTTTTATACGAAATTAAATTATGATTAATTTGTTTTAAATAATTATTATTATGGTGGAGGGAGGTGACCAACTTTGATACGGAAGTGGATTTGATTCTTTGTTTATTTGTTTTAATTTTATACTGAAATATTTATTCATTTGTTTTAAAATTGTTTTCCGATAAGGATACTGAATATATATATATATATATAGAGTACATACTGAATAAATAATTAAGGAATGTAATCTACAGGAATCTCGGTGCTACGATTATTCAGAAAAAAAATATATATATTATATGGTTTTTGAAAATGGAATTTATATTTCTTACGCTCGTGACCAAAGATCCTCGTAATCATAACTCTCCTACCAGCGGTCTGATTTGCGTAAAATTGACATCTGAATATTAATGTGTGCATATATATTTTCTGCTGGACTATGCTTTAAAAGAAAAAAAGAACCGTTTATGCCAACGCCACCGAGGTTAGTTAGTATAAGTTTAGTTTGAATCAAATAAATCGTTTTGTTACTAATATCTAATCATATTTAAATCAGCGATTTGTTATTATTGTTATTATTTTAAAAGTAAAAAGTTAAAAGAAGAGCTATAAACAATTACGTGAAATTACTACTCTAAAACTAGCCTCCTTATATTAGAATAATCGCAAATTTTAGATCCAAATTGAAATGTGTCCCCAACTTGTTAAAACTTAAGTTTTTTAACAAAAAAAAATAATTAATAGAAGTTTTTTTTTTCTTACGCCTTATTGATGTGAAATTGCCAAATTTGATCATTTTCCACGTGGATTATGTTGATCTCACTCCTTTGAGTTTATGTCTTCAACTTACTGTTTATCTATTTTTTATGGCTCTTTCGCCCCATTCATTTGGGTTTATAATTTTTTTAATCTTCTCTCTATTTTATCTTGCTCCTTTTACACCATTTAGAATCCAATTACTTCTAACTTCAACATTGGCCATAAGTAAATCGTGAAGAATTTTTTTCTGTCGTCCCAAATTACCCAACAACATATGCCAATTAATTTTTCTCCATGATCATCTGATTATTTTGATAGTGAATGAAGAGTTGTAGGGACGAAAATAATATTTGACCTACAAAATTCATATTTTGAATGATGTGTAAAAGCACGTGTGATTTGAGGCATGGTCGAAGGCAAGTGGGCGGCCACTGAAGCATAGACCATAATCTCAAGCCCGACGCAAAATCAAGCAACCAATTGGGAAGGCCGAGTCATACTTCGTGGGCATAAGGCTAGGCATGAGATTGGCCCAATAAACAACATAGTTTGGGCCTCTTTTAAAACCAGTTGGAATTTTCCCATTTAACCCAAAAAAAAATAATAAATAAATAAATAAACAGAAAAAATGATAAAAACCCGAAAAAACCAAAAAAATTGAAAAACCAAATCAAACCAACCGATTCACTGGTTTGGTTTTCAGTATCAAATTGGACATATTGATTTGTCTTGGAGAAAATGAAAAAGTATTGGATCGGATTGATTTTTCATTAAAAAACCAATAAAAACCAAAATAGAACCTAGATTATATATACACCTTAAAAATACACTATAACATTAGGTATCTTTTGGTATTTTAATTATTATGATGCATGCATATTTGTTGTTTAGAAAAATAAATCAATTATTATGGAGCGTATTTGTTATTGTTTAGAAAAGTGCCAACAAATAAAACAAAATCAAGAATATCCAATTTAATCTATAAAAAAAAGGGATTGATATAAGAAGATCTTGTCATTCAAACCAAAAGTGAAAATAAAAACAAAAATATTGGAAGAAAAAAATGTAAAAAAACTAAGAACCAAACTCACAATAAACCAAACCACATAAAAATTAATTTATTGGATTTGTACTTTATTGGACATCAATTTAGACCCCTCGTTTATAAAACTAATTGGTTTATTTTGGTTATTGGAAAAAAAAACAACAAAACAACTAGCGATCACTCCCAGCATAGAGGCTTTTGTAGTTATAGTAAAATAATACGATAGTTGGACATTTATTCATAAATACCTGTTTTCTTTTTTTGTTGGGGGAGGGGTTCCTGGCTCTACCCATATTCATTAGCATGGATTATAAGATTATATATTATCGCTAAACTAAGATGTTTAATAAACTATGCTTTCATTGTATTATTTTCTTATTGATATATTCACTTCTAACGTTTTATTTGACAAGACCATGACTTAATTAATCGAGTAACACTCGAATTAAGTACTCTTTTTAAGTCATAAGCTCGATAAACAGACTTTGGAAGAGAAATACCATTGTCGTAAAAAAAAACACAGTACAAAAATAAAATATAAAATACACATGGTGTGTTATGTATATGTAAACATCAACCATACTCATTATACATCCTTATCATCTACTAATTATAATACTCATCAACCAATAGCCACACACCAACTTTATCTTGAGATTCTTAACTCGTCTAATTAAAGATGTAATTAAAGATGTATTTGATATACATTTTCAAGTATTTAATTTAAAAAATAAGTCATTTTTTAAAAAATTAGAGTGTTTGGTAACTACTAAAAATATATTTTGAAGTATATTTTAAACGATTTTTATCAAAATAATTTAAATAAAAATGAGTTGTTTCAAAAACATTTTTTTTCTTAAGTCAATTCAAACGGGCCATAAGTCATACGCTATCAACCAGAAGATAAACAATTAAAATCTTCCCAAATGGTTGAGACACATGTTACTATCCCAAAAGTTAATGGTTCAATCTCAACACTGACAAAAATGTTAAGCTTAAAAATATTTCCATGGCAGCTCCACGTCGCATGGATGTGATTAAAGAGTTAAAACAATCTAAATTGAAAATTTGTAAACAATATAGACTAGATTGAAAAGACACGTAAACATTAGAGACTAAATCAAAATATGTATGACTCAATAATAAAATTCGGTTAAAACACCACTCTTGTCCATATTTTGAAGTTTGTTCAATTTTAGTATTTGTTACTTCAATTGTCCAAATTTAGTGCTTGAACTGTCAATTAATATTAATTTTAGTCGCTCAAAGTTAATTTTTACCGTAATTAGTTAAATAACAACAACGATTTCCATGCAAGAAAATACAGTATGTGAATATTTTTTCAAAATATATAGTAAATGGATACAAAAATTTCTTTTACAAAATCACTAATAAATTGGTTGTGGGGACTAAATTTAAAATTCATTGAAAGTATAAAGAATACAAGTGTGTTTGGAATTCATTTTCAAGTGTTCAATTTAAAAAATAAGTCTATTTTGGAAAAAACTGGATTGTTTGACAATCACTCAAAACGAAATTTGGAGTGTATTTTAAACAATTATTATAAAAAAAGTTTAAATAAAAATGATTTTTTTTAAAAACATTTTTTCTTTAGCCAATTCAAACGACTCTACAATTTGACAACTGAAAGTATAAAAGCTCAAACAAATTTTAAAGTACATAAACTAAAATTTTAACATTGTTTTTAACGAGTGACAATTGATATGTAGTCGAAGGTTAAAATTCTCATACTCAATGAGTTATATATATATATTATATAAAATCTCTACTATCTATATTCTACTATATATATCTATATATAAAGGAGTGAAATGAGGAGAATTTTCCCATTTCTATTTTACCCCTCATTCTTCCTGGAATAATATAACTTTGGATTTAAGGGTGGTTTATTTTTTTAGATTTAGAATGGGATTTTTTTCTTTAAATATTTATTTTTTATCCATAATATTTCATGTTAAGTATTTACTAATTAAATTCAACAAAGCAATTAAATCACAATTTAAAATTTGTTATAAAAATTTATGTAAGAAAATGTTAGTACATATAAAAATGATATGGTAAGTGGCTGCCATGACAAACCAAATCGAGTTCACACTAATAGTCGAGTATGGTTCATCACGAATCATAAATTGCAAATCGACATCGTATATAATAAGCATTAGGCACCAAATAGGCACAAGTGATTTGAAGTTAGGTGTTTCATGTTTTGACGTTGGAAAATAGTTGTGAGATAGATGAAAAAAAAATGTTTCTACCCAACCAAAATCACCTAAACTAGGTATAAAAGTGACGTGAGATTTGAGATTTGAAGTTTGAAGATAAAAGATAATTGCGACATATTGTGAGATAATAGCAAGACAAAAAATAGTAATTAAAAAACACTCTACCTTCCTAACATTTTATATATCCATCCTAAATCATTTAAAACATGTATATAAATGCATCATAACGAGTTAGAATGGACAAATTGGTGTGCTAGAAAATAGATGCTACAGTCCTTGAAGATACAAAACAACACTTTAATGTATATGTGAAACATATAAATGTAGAGACTCTTGTTTTTTAGGAAAAAAAAACCCAACAACAATATTATTATGAATCAAAGAAAAAAATCAAACTTTAAAGGCTGTTTTCTAATATAGAAAAATGAATAAAAATATTTATAAATATAATAAAATTTTATTATCTTATTAACGATAGATTGTGATAGATTACTATAAATGTCTATCTATTACATGATAGATATGAATAGACAATAAAATTTTAATATTATTTATAAATATTTTGAACAATTTTATCATTTAAAATAAATTTTTAATTATAAAACTCACCAAACTTAATAAAAAAAAAAAAACTGAATACTCTAAAAAAACAAAAAAATTAGTAAACAACCGATTTTTTTTTTCTCTTCAGTCAAGTACGGTTGAACTTTGACCATTAGCTGCTGGTTGTAGTCGCCACCAAGTCGTCGAAACCGCCGTCGCCGGTGTCGAAGTCTCCACCTCGGTCTGATGGTTTGCACGTCGTCCCAATGGTGAAGATTCCGCCTCTGTCCGATGGTTCTCGGGCGATAGGAGAAGGAGAAGGAGAAGGAATTGTGGTCGCCGCCTCTGTCTGTTCGTACGCGTGCGCCGCTGTCTGAAGCTCCAATCATGGTCGCCGGATGGAAGCTGTGGTCGCCGATGTTTGAGGAGCAGCCGCGCGCGATGGGAGAAGGAAAGAATCGCAGAGGTTTCATTTTTAGGTGTTTTTCTTTAACTTAAGGGCAAAATGGACTTTTCACATGCTTATTTGTCCCAAGACTCGTCATTTTTTTTCTCCCCCAAAATATATCCTATTTTTGGCAATTTCCCCACATTTTTCCATTTTTTCTTTTCTTTCATTTCTCAATTACAATTTATTTGGTTCATCGACTCTACGTTTCACCAACAAAGAAAGCAAAGGAGCTTGCGTGAGATCTGGAAAACAAAAAGCAAAGCATTACAGAGGGGAGAGTGAAACGGAGACGAAGATTTTTTTGTTTTCAATCCAAAGCCATCTCCAACTCCTGCAATTGATTTTGGCGATTCCAATCGAGGTTTGTTCTTTCTCTCCTTCAAATCGTTTTCTCTCATTACTTTCGTTGATTTTTCTCGTGCTTGCGCTTCAATTCCGAGGGTTTTGGTGCTTTCTGCTTTTTGCTGTGCGGCTTCTTGTTCAGAATAATGTCAGCGAAACGGGATGTGTGACTATTGGAATAGTTTAGGATTAGTTTAGGAGGAGGTTTGTTATTTTTGTTTGTATTGAAGCGGTGATAGCTAGCATTTGAAGCTAGTTCGTGTTTTGCTTTATTTTATTTGAATGCGGCATTTACGAACTGTGATTTTTTCTTTTTTAATGTGAAATATTGTTTCTGTAGAGTTTATGTGCCTTGGAAAAGATGAATGATTAACTGGTGATTACCATTTAAGTAAGTGTGGGGGCAAAAAACGGAGTGGATCGGATGGACAAGAACAAGAGTCGTTCCGATCTGCTCGCCGCAGGCAGGAAGAAGGTAAATTCGTGTAATTTTATTTATGTTCTTTTTAAATAAATGTAAGTGTCTCATTTACTATGTTGAATGGGAAAATGTTAAAAGTATTTCATTACTGTAGCCGATAATTTCACAAAGATTCGTTCTCCTAATTTCGTAGGATGCAGGCTGAGTTGGGAAATAAAATTTTGTTGCTTACTCTTATTTCAGTTTTACTTCCTTCTTTTCCTTTCTTGGTTTAAGTTTGGGTATTAGTTTCTAATTCAATGGTGAAGGACATAGATCGGTAGGTTTCAGTGTGTCGAAATTCTGAATAAGCGGTTTTTTTTTTTTTTTTTTTGTTTTTTTTTTTTTTTTTTTTGAATAAGCGGTTTTTTTTTTTTTTTTTTTTGAATAAGCGGTTTTTTTTTTTTTTTTTTTTGAATAAGCGGTTTTTTTTTTTTTTTTTTTTGAATAAGCGGTTTTTTTTTTTTTTTTTTGGTTTGTTTGTTTTTAATTGATTTGTCTGAGATTTATCGGTTTGAACCTGAAAAGGACCCTTGTATCCTTTAACTGGAAAAAAAATGATTTTATGCACCAGTCACTACCATTTGGCTGTACAAGACTGAAATTTATGCTTTCCCCCCTTTATTTTCTCTATTTATCAGCTCCAGCAATTCCGTAAGAAGAAGGATTATAAAGGCAGTGGTAGCCAAGGAAACTCATCGAAAAGTACAAGTAAATTGGAACAGCATGATGCAGATGCAGACAATGTGACTGCTGCTGCTAAATCCACATCTGGCAGTTATTTGACTGATGGAGTACTTGCATCTAGTGTTGATTGTGATCCAGATACTGTAGATTCTTCAACATCACCTTCTATAGAACATTCCTTGGCACCAGAGATTGATCATTCAACAGTTTCTGTTAATCAAGAGACGGATTTAGCTGAAACACCAGCCATTAACCAGGCAGAGGTTCTGATGCATGAAGTGGGGTATAGGGAGGACCGTGATCACCCGATCCAAAATGCTGAGGCTGCTGGATTTATATCATTTGGACCTTCCCTTCCTGCGGATGCTGCAGAGAACAATAATCATACTTGTAATTTGTCTTCCACCGAATCCTCTTCCCAAATTTCTTCTGCTTCTGTGGAGCAACAGGGAAGAATAGTTGAAGTATGGGGTGGGTGTAGGGAAGAAGAGCTGTTGCCTTCACCGTCTACATCTTTGTTGCAAGCAAGGGAAGATGTAGGTTGTCCTCTTATTCTTTGGTACTTATTTGCTAATGTATTTTAATTATGGTCTGTCCAGATAAACTGTGTGGTCAGGGATACCAAGTGCCAGTCCTTTATAATTAAATGTATTCTTATATATATATTTTTTATATTGATAGGCATGGAGGATGTGCAATCTGGTCAAGTTCGTGAAATAGAGCTTGCAGGAGACAAGCAGCTAGAGACTCGTGGCATGAGTGGGTCAGCAGCAGAGACTACTTCTAAAGACACATGCTGCGATGAAGAAGAGGGTATTGCAGCAGATGTGGCATCTGTATGTGGTGCTGTAACTGAATCAAACAGTTATTCAGTTTCTAGTCCGGGAGAAAAATTAGGTATGAAGAATAGTTCAAGTAGTAGTAGAGATAACGGGAAAGAAGAAACACAAGTTCATGGAGAAGATACGATACATTCAAGTGGGTGTGAAGTGCAATATATGCCAGAAGATAATTTTGCAAATCAGTCCAAGGGCCAGGAAAGGGCTTCACAAACAAGCGTGAAAATTTCTGAAGCAGGAGATGCTGATACTATCTCCCATAATGCACATATGACCGCAACTTTAGATGCACAGATGGGGACTTTTTCTTCATTTGGACAAGATAGTAAATTTTTTGATTTACTCGAGAAAATGAAAGAAGAGTTGATAGTTACAAGTTTCTCAAAAGATATCTTTAACATGCAAATTTCTGAACAGAATGAACTACAAATAGAGCTTGATAACCATCGTTATAAATCAACCAATGATATGACTCTCCTCAATACCTCACCCAGTGAAGTTGTTGAGAGGAATCAGAGCCTTGTGGATGAACTTTCTCATTGCAGATCTGAACTTGAGGATGTTACAATTGCGAAGGAAGAGCTAAGAGGTCAGCTGCTAACTGCAGAGGCAGAGATAGAAAAGCTTTCTTCTAGAGCTAGTGAGGCAGAGAATAGCTTGGAAAAGTTCCATGGAGATATGTTCAGATTGGCACAAGAGTTGGATGACTGCAAGCATTTGGTAACAGTGTTAGAAGGGGAGAATGAAAGATTAAATGGAATTATCACCTTTGAAAACGAAAATAAAAGGATATTAGCTGAGGAAAAGGAGTTGTATAATGAAAAGAATGAAAAGATATCATCAGAATTAAATTGCTTAAAGAATTTGAAGTTGGCTTTGGAGGTTGAAAATTCTAAGTTAATGGGGAGTTTGTCGTCAGTAGCAGAGGAAAAAGCAAAGGTTGAAGAAGAAAAAGAGCAGTTGTTTCAGGTGAATGGGACACTGTCAGTTGAACTTGCCAATTGTAAAAACTTCGTAGCTGCCCAACAAGAAGAAATTATGAACTTAACCAAGAACCTTGCATTGGTAAGAGAGGATAGGACAAAGGTTGAAGAAGATAAGAACCGTTTGTTTCATGAGAATGGGAAAATGGCGTCTGAGCTGCTTGTTCTCGATGAGAGACTGTCAACTGAACATGAGGAACGTGTAAAGCTTGAAGTTGACCTTAAAATTGCATTAGTGCAGCTTGACCAACTCACCGAGGAAATCATATTTCTCAGCAGCAGTCTCGATATACATAAATTTAAAATTGAAGAACTTTGTGGTGAAATAATGTCTCTACAAACGAGATCTACAGAAGATGAGGTTGAGGCTGAAAATGCGGACTCTGACCAGTATCATGGAAATAAATCCCATGGAAATGATTCTGCCCAGATTACTTTCAAGAAATGTTTGCCCGAAACTTCTTCTGTTCTTGCTGGTGGGAAACCCTTCATGGTAACTGAACAGGAGATTTTTGATGATTCTCTTGGGTTTATAACCTTGGGTCAACACTTGGAGGAAGCAGATCTTATGTTACAGAAACTTGAGAAGGAAATCACAGGGTTGCAGTCCTATTCTGCCTCTAGCAGGTCAGGTAGTAAAACGTCTGCCCCTGCTGTTTCTAAACTAATTCAAGCCTTCGAGTCAAAGGTAAATGTCGAAGAACATGAGGTGGAGGCTGAAATCCAGTTACCTAGTGACCCATATAAGTTATCAATTGGACTTGTGGACAATTTGAGAATACTGCTTCGTCAAGTGGTTGTGGACAGTGAGAATGCCAGTGTGTTGCTCAAGGGAGAGCGGGATCATCGGAAAGTTGCTACATCAACGTTGAACGAGTTCAAGGATCAATTTGAAGCTTTGGAGAACCATAGTAATGATTTGGTGATAGCCAACATTGAGCATGGGGTTTTATTTGAATGCTTAAGACATCATGTGGTTGATGCTGGTGATAAGATCTACAAACTTGAGATTCTTAACGAGTCTTTAAAGCAACAAGGCATGCACCACAAATATTCTAATAGTGAGCTTGCTGAAAGGTTATATGGATATGAATTAAAACTTACTAAGTTGGAGTGTCAATTATGTGATCTTCATCAAAGCTCAAATGAGATGGTTACTCTGATATGTAATGAGTTAGACAATTTGCAGGAGGGAGCAATTGAAAGGGCAATGGCACTTGAGAAGGACTGGCACTCTTTCTTATTGGAGCTTACTGAAACAATTGCTAAGCTTGATGAATCATTAGGGGAATCTGATACCTCGTCCATAAAATTTTGCACTAGTGACCAATTGCCTAGCTGCATTGCTGCCTCTGTCATAGATGCTGTCAAAATGATTGATGATCTTAGAGAGAGACTTCAAGCTACTGCCTCCAATGGCGAAGCATTTAGGATGTTGTCTGAAGAACTAAATGAAAAATATGATAATTTGTTTAGGAGGACTGAGTTCTCTGTTGATATGCTGCATAAGATCTATGGTGAGTTGCAAAAACTTTATATTGCTTCTTGTGGTTCTGTCGGTGGAAGTGACATGAATGTGCAAATCAAGATGCTGGGCGATCCCTTAGATTACAGCAACTTTGAGGCCTTAATGAAGCCACTGGAGGATTGTATTACTGGGAGACTGCAACTTGAGTCTGTAAATGATAAACTTCGCTCAGACTTGGAACATAGGACTGTAGAATTTGTTGAGTTTAGGAAGAGATGCCTTGATTCTACTGGCATTGAAAAATTGATTAAAGATGTCCACAGTGTGTTATCACTGGAAGACACTGAGAGGGATCGTGATGAATTACCTGCTTGTCATTTGGAATCTATGATATCATTGCTTTTACAGAAATACAGGGAATCTGAGTTGCAATTAGGCTTATCTAGAGAAGAATCTAAATCCATAATGATGAGATTGACCGAACTGCAGGAAAGTGTGCATGACTTAAGCACCTTGATTCTTGATCACGAATGTGAAATTGTTCTTCTAAAAGAAAGTTTAAGCCAGGCACAGGAAGCCTTAATGGCTTCTCAGTCTGAATTAAAGGATAAAGTTAATGAACTGGAACAAGCAGAGCAGCGAGTGTCTGCAATCAAAGAGAAGCTAAGCATAGCTGTTGCCAAGGGAAAAAGTTTGATAGTACAACGGGATAATCTGAAGCAGTCACTAGCACAGACTTCTAGTGAACTGGAGAGGTGCTTGCAGGAGCTACAGATGAAAGACACTAGGCTTCAGGAGACAGAAACAAAACTTAAAACCTATTCAGAGGCAGGAGAGCGTGTTGAAGCACTGGAATCTGAGCTTTCGTACATTCGAAATTCTGCCACTGCACTAAGAGAATCATTCCTTCTTAAAGATTCAGTTCTTCAGAGGATAGAGGAGATTCTTGATGAACTAGATTTGTCAGAGAATTTTCATTCAAGAGACATAATTGAGAAGATTGATTGGTTAGCCAAGACAAGTACTGGTGAGAATTTACTCCATACGGATTGGGATCAGAGGAGTTCAGCTGCAGGAGGCTCAGGCTCTGATGCTAATTTTGTTATTACAGATCCCTGGAAAGATGAAGTGCAGCCGGATGCAAATGTTGGGGATGATTTGAGAAGAAAATATGAGGAGCTCCAAACAAAGTTTTATGGGCTAGCTGAACAAAATGAAATGCTTGAACAGTCATTAATGGAAAGGAATAACATAGTACAACGATGGGAAGAACTTCTAGAAAAGATTGATATTCCTTCACACTTGCGATCCATGGAGCCAGAAGATAAAATTGAATGGTTGCACAGATCACTTTCAGAGGCTTGTCATGATAGAGACTCTCTCCATCAGAGGGTCAATTACTTAGAGAACTATTGTGGGTCGTTAACTGCAGATCTGGATGATTCACAGAAGAAAATTTCTGACGTTGAGGCAGAGCTCCGGTCGGTCTTGCTTGACAGAGAGAAGCTTTCTGAACAAAATGAAATGCTCAAGCAGTCATTAATGGAAAGGAATGGCATGGTGCGACGATGGGAAGAGCTTCTAGGAAAGATTGATATTCCTTCACACTTGCGGTCCATGGAGCCACAAGATAAAATTGAATGGTTGCAAAGATCACTTTCAGAGGCTTGTCATGATCGGGACTCTCTCCATCAGAGGGTCAATAACTTAGAGAACTATTGTGGGTCGTTAACTGCAGATCTGGATGAGTCACAGAAGGAAATTTCCGACATTGAGGCAGAGCTCCAGTTGGTCTTGCTTGAGAGAGAAAAGCTTTCTGAAAAGTTGGAAATGACCTATCATCATAATGACCACCTATCATTTGGGACTTTTGAGAAAGAAATTGAGAACATAGTATTACAAAATGAATTAAGCAAGATGCAGGAAAACTCAATGTCTACTGAGCATAAAATAGTGAAATTGGAGGCTTTGATAAGTGATGCATTGCAAGATGAGGACATGAATGATTTGGTTTCTGGTAGTAGTAGTATTGAATTTCTTGAATTGATGGTGATGAAGCTAGTTCAAAATTATGCAGCGTCTTCTTTAGGGAATGCTGTGCCTGGGAGCACTATGAATGGACCTGGTACTGAAGAAATGCTTGCCAGAAGTATAGATGCGCATGTTGCTTGGCAAAATGATATAAACGTTCTCAAGAAAGATCTAGAGGATGCAATGCATCAATTGATGGTTGTGACAAAGGAGAGGGATCAATATATGGAGATGCATGAATCTTTAATTGTCAAGGTTGAAAGTTTAGATAAAAAGAAGGATGAGTTGCAGGAACTGCTTCATCTGGAGGAGCAGAAGTCAATGTCTGTAAGAGAGAAACTAAATGTTGCTGTCCGGAAGGGAAAGTCTTTGGTTCAACAACGAGACAGTCTGAAACAAGCCATTGAAGAGATGACCACTGAGTTGAAACAACTGAGATCTGAGATGAAGTCTCAGGAAAATACTCTTGTTAGCAATGAGCAAAAGTTTAGGGATTTCTCTGTTTACGCAGGACAGGTGGAGGCCTTGGAATTAGAGAATGTGTCTCTGAAGAATTGCTTGACTGAAACAGAACGCAATTTACAGGAAAAAGAATATAAATTGAGCTTAATTATCAACACTTTAGTTCAGATTGGTGTTAATGTTGATGTTAACGAAACTGATCCTATTGAGAAACTGAAACAAGTTGGAAAATTGTGCTCTGATCTGCGTGAGGCCATGGTTTCTTCTGAACAAGATTGTGTAAAGTCCAGAAGAGCAGCAGAGTTACTTCTTGCAGAATTGAATGAAGTTCAGGAAAGAAATGATGCGTTCCAAGAAGAGCTAGCAAAAGCTTGTGACGAGATTGCTGGATTGACCAAGGAAAGGGACTTAGCAGAGACTTCCAAGCTTGAAGCTCTTTCAGAACTTGAAAAGTTATCTACCCTCCATTCGAAGGAAAGAAGGAACCAAATTTCTCAATTTATTGGATTGAAGTCTGGCCTTGATCAACTAAAGGAGGCTTTGCGTGAGATCAATAGCTTACTTGTAGATGCTTTGTCTAGGGATTTGGATGCTTTTTATAATCTGGAAGTCACTATTGGGTCGTGTACTAAAGCTAATGATCCTGCTGAGGTCAATCCTTCTCCTTCCACTGTGTCTGGTGCCTTTAAGAAGGATAAGGTACGTTGGTTCCTCTGTAAATTTTACCTGTTTCCCCCTTAATAGCCCTTTCATTATCTTCATTACCTAACCACTTGTCAGAGTGCCCCTTGGGTCAAATGTTTATCAATGTTTTCGACAGGAAACTTGATTTCCTCTCCAGAACCTTTTGGCTTCCACTTTTATGGTGTGGATTTGGGTTAGCATAATACAATCCATGTTCTGTTGCTAGTGTTATAAATCCAAGTTATTGAGATTGTTAAATCTAGTTTTCTCAGCTTAGCAACATAGGTTTAGCCGTTCAGGATAACTCTGAACTTTTGCTTCATTACTGATTACATGCATTAATTGCACTCATTTCTTTAGTAAAAACTTCAGTTTAATAAAAACAATTATTGAATGGAAATTTTTAATTATGACTAAACAAGGTTAACTTGGAACTGTAAAGGTTAGTTAGAATTCACTCCTTTATTTTGGGTATATTGACAAGAATTCTTTTTTCTTTTAGGGGAGTTTTTTTGCTCTGGATTCCTGGTTGAACACCAACGCTAATGCTCCTGTGGATGAAAATGTTGCAACGGGAATACATAGTCAAATTCTGCATCACTTAGAAGAATCGATGAAGGAAATTGGGGCTTTGAAAGAAATGATAGATGGCCATTCTGTGTCATTCCATAAACAATCCGCCTCTCTATGTAAGGTACTAGGGGAACTTTATCAAGAAGTTAATTCACAGAAAAAGTTGGTCCAAGCGTTAGAGTTGGATGTGCAACAGAGTCAATCAGTTGCAAAAGATAAAGAAAAGGAAGTTGATATCCTATGTAGAAACTTTGCTGTGCTTTTTGAAGCCTGCCTGTCTACAATTAAGGAAATTGGCCAAAGAAAACGGGAACTAATGGGAAATGATTTGACTAGTGAAAATTTGGGAGTGGATATTATCTCCACAACGCCTGATCAACTTTCACGCACTGGTAAAACTCATTTATTGTCAGAGGAATATGTCCGGTCAATTGCTGACAGGTTGCTGTTAGCAGTGAGGGAATTTATAGGTTTGAAGGCTGAAATGTTTGATGCTAGTGTAAAGGAAATGAAGGTCACAATGGCAAATCTGCAGAAAGAGCTTCAGGAAAAGGACATCCAGAAGGAAAGGATTTACATGGAGCTTGTTGGTCAGATTAAGGAAGCAGAAGGAGCTGCAACTAGATATTCACTTGATCTTCAAGCTTCAAAAGATGAGGTACGTCAGTTGGAGAAACTAATGGAACAAATGGAGAGTGAGAGGAAGGTCCTGGAGCAGAGATTAAGGGAGATGCAAGATGGTTTGTCTATCGCAGATGAGTTGAGGGAGAGGCTCAGGTCGCTCACAGGTTCGCTCACAGCAAAAGACCAAGGTATGTTAAATTGTGCTTAAATCTTTCATATACCCACTGTTCATAAGATTATCAATACTCAGGCTGGCTTTGCTTGATGTCTACAGAAATTGAAGCCCTAATGCATGCACTTGATGAGGAAGAGGTGCAGATGGAAGGTTTGACCAACAAGATTGAGGAGCTGGAAAAGGTCTTGAAGCAAAAGAACCAGGAAGTTGAGAGCATTGAAACTTCACGGGGGAAACTCACGAAAAAGCTCTCAATCACAGTGACAAAATTTGATGAGCTTCATCATCTATCTGAAAGTCTCTTGACTGAGGTTGAAAAACTTCAAGCCCAGTTGCAAGATCGGGATGCTGAAATCTCTTTTTTGAGACAAGAGGTAACAAGATGTACCAACGATGCTCTTGTTGCAACCCAAACAAGCAACAGAAGTACAGAGGATATCAATGAGGTCATAACATGGTTTAACACAATGGAAGCTCGGGTGGGGCTGTCTCATAGAGGTCAGGATGACCAGGAAAACGAAGTTCATGAATGCAAGGAATTGCTCAAGAAGAAGATAACATCAATCTTGAAAGAAATTGAGGATCTTCAAGCAGTATCTCAGAGGAAGGACGAATTGTTGCTGGCTGAAAAGAATAAGGTAGAAGAACTGAAACATAAGGAATTGCAACTAAACTTGCTTGAAGATGCTGGAGATGATAATAGAATGAGCAGTTCGGCCCCTGAAATCTTTGAATCCGAACCATTGGTGAGGTTTCTGGTAGCTCTTTCTTTTATTTTGATTATATTTTTCTTACATCCTATTGAGTGAAGTAAGCTCGTGGTAGTGAGCTTAGAAATAGGACCTGCTTCTTGCTTTTACTCTCAAACATAATTTCTTGCAATCTTTCATGTTGGACAATTTTGTTGAAATAGCCTCGTGCATGTTCATCCATTTGAATTTCCCCCTTAACTAGTTTATCAACTGAAGTGTTAACGGTCGGTTTCCCTGTGGATGGTAATGTTATGTTACTTTTTGTTCAATTCTCATTTTTTTTTTTTTTTTTTTTTTTTTTTTTTTGTTATGCAATAGCAGAAGTCATTTAACTATTCATGCATTGTTATCGTTGCTGTTTTGTGTTGAAGCACCTTGTGAAAAGCTCTACCTTGTGCACTCTTGCGCAGATTAACACATGGGCTGCAAGCAGTACTTCTGCTACACCTCAAGTTCGTAGCTTGCGCAAAGGCAATACCGACCAAGTTGCAATTGCCATAGATATGGATCCTGCTAGCAGTAGTAATAGATTAGAGGATGAAGACGATGATAAAGGTAAAATTCTAAACTATTGTGGTTACGCTCTCCTTGCTTTTCAACTTTTTCCTTTGCCAGATAGCGTAAACTTGCTGTTCCTTTGATCCTTGTCCATTGTAGTGCATGGTTTCAAGTCACTAGCTTCATCCAGACTTGTTCCGAACTTTTCAAGACGTGCAACAGACATGATTGATGGTCTTTGGTAGGTATTCAGATATTCTTCAGTCACTTGAATTCATTAATCCGAACAAGTATGTAACATGATTTTGTGTACAATTTCGCTAGGGTTTCTTGTGATCGGGCGCTGATGCGGCAACCTGCGTTACGACTGGGGATTATATTCTATTGGGCCATATTACATGCACTTGTTGCCACATTTGTAGTTTGAGCAGTCAAGTTGGTTAGTTATTCATCTTTGGCTAATTAGAAAAAGTAGCCTCCATACTTTGTCATTTGTTTAAAAATAACCAGCATATGCTTTCAAAAATTACAATAACCTTCCATAAATGTCTCTAAACTACCATTTGGAGTAGAAATCAAGACCTGAACACCACCATATGTTTTAAATCATTGCCATACATATTCCAAGTCACAATTTTTATACAAATTATACTCAAAAAGTAGTTTTGAAACCAATTATAAAAGGTGAAGGATAACATTGCAACTTTTGAAACAAATGACAAAGTTAATGGTATTTTCTGCAATTTAGCTTTCATCTTTTCTCTGGCAGTTCGCAATTATATTTGCTTATTTAGCTTTAGAATTAATCTTTTGTTCACTAGCATATCTATGGAGATTCTTAGTCCCCTTTTGCCTTCTTCCTTTTCCAGGTCCATATTTGTTTTGAATTGAAGAGCGGAGTTCGTATAACTGGTTCCCCTTCCCCTCAATAGATAATTAGCTTCCTCATTCGTTTGTACATGTTTACAACTGCCATTAGAGTAGTCAGATGATTTTTTTTTCCTTTCTTTTTTCTTTTTGGTTCATCCAAGCGACTGGGATTACCCCATTTTTTCCTAGCAAATCCCAGATTGGTTGGCTGCATCAAATAAAGATCACAGAATCCTTGTCTATTACAGAGTATAGATCATCAATTTGTTTACTCAGAAAAACCTTACTTTCAGATTGTACCAGACAGCAATTCTTGTTACAAATTTTTGCTACAAAGCCTAAAAAAGGCTTTCCAGCTTTTAGGAAAAAAAAGAGAAAAAAAAAAAAAAAAAGCAAGCGTTTGCATTCTTTTCAGTTTATTTTAACTCACATCTCAGGTCCTAAGATTGTATTGTGAATTTAGTTTCTGAAGTTGGATGCTTGTACGTGTATTATTTTACATCAGCCTTAAATTGTGATTTTATAAAATGTTCTACTTGTTGTAGCAAGACAGGTTTATTGAGCACATAGAATGTGAACCATAATGAACAAAAGGCCCCCCCCTCTTTCCAACGAAAGAGTTGCGGAGTTATTCAATGTTCTGAATCACAAGAGAGTAGAATTAAACAAAGAAAAACACAAATGCCTTCAGAGAATTAATCAAACGGCAGAGGAGCTGTGCTAGTGAAGTTTTACTTGATCTGCAAAGCTCTTGACATTACCTTTCGGATTCTCCTCAAACCTTGCTATCTTGAAATACTTTAGCTCCACCCCTTCTGCTTCCCCCTTCAATGCAAGCTCCGACAGTATCCTCCCGACCACTGGTGCCATTTTGAACCCATGCCCTGAAAACCCGCCACCGATCACTACATCCTTTTCAAATTCCCTTCCTAAAAAATCAATCACAAAGTCCTCATCTGGCGTCATTGAGTACATACACAGTTGCGTTGCCGCTGGCTCACTTGAATCCACCCTCCCTCCAAACCTCCCCTCTATCCACTCTTTTAATACAGCTATGGGCAGTTGTTCCCCACTCCCCCACGTCCGCTTGTTCGGGTCGCACAGATGCCCACCGTGAATAGCCACTTTGATCAATCCTGGAAACTCCCACGATGGTGTCCCGTAAATATATGGGTTGCCATAGCTAGCAAGTGTCGGCAAGCCCCCTCCGATCGCATACTCGGCCTCAGCCCCTTCCTTGATCCTCCAATAAGACACAGCAACCTCCAATGGCTGAATTGGCAATTCAATCCCACTAACTGATTTAACTAACTTTCTAGCCCAAGCGCCAACTGTCACCACACATTTTTTTCCCCTAAAACTCTCCCCATTGGCTATTGAAATAACTATTCCTCCACTACTCCCATCTCTCTTAATCTCCACCACTTCCGCATTGTCCTTCAGAACGGCGCCGTTTTTGTACGCCAAAGTTTGGAACATCGAAACCGCCTTCGTCGGCTTAATTAGGCCGCCGTACTTGCTCCACACCGCCACCCAGTCCGCCGGAATCTCCACTCTGCCGGAGTACTTCTCCGCCAGTTGTCCACGATCCAGGACCAGATGAGGGATTGAATGCTTCCGGCAGGTCTCGACGACGGCGACGAGACTTTTGTCTTCGAAAGGACCGATATCGAGCTGTTCCGCCGGAAAATAGACTCTGTAGCCAATTTCCGCCTCCGCCATCTTCCAGAGCTCGTAAGATTCCATGACGAGGTCGTGGTAGTAATCCTCCGGATAGGTGGCGCGTATGGTACGAGATTCGCCATGAGAAGAGCCTCTGTGATGAAGAAAATCGAATTGCTCCAGAATCAGAACTCTGTTCCCTGTTTTAGCGAGATGGTACGCCGTCGAACTGCCCATTACACCGGCGCCGACGACGATTACATCGAATTGAGTGTCGGAATCGGCCATTTCTCTCTCCGATTTGATTTGGTACTTTTTTTTTCCTCCTCACTCCGTCGGAGTCTCCGATGAGTGGAACCTGATGTAAGGAAAGAGAGTAATTGAAGTTGAATTGTTGAAATTAAAATATTAGTTTAGTGGAGTTCTTAAAAGAGCTGCTGAGGTTTAGGTGAAATGACGAAAATGCCCATTTCTGATTTTTTTTTTTTTTTTTTTTTAATTCCTTTTTCCAGTTTCTTTACCATTTAAGTTATTGTATTATCTGTCTTTTTCTAAAAGTAGTATTGATAATGATATTTTGGAATTGATTCTCTTTTTGCCAAGTCCACTATCTCAACATTCCTATTCATATGGAGCGTGAGTCTAGATGCTAAGCATGTGTTGAAATGACTTCAAAAAATCTAATTGAAATGATATAAAGAAAAAAGGGGTTAAAATTGGGTGCGAATAATTTGAAGAATTACCTGTCTATTTCTTTTGGCAATTCCATGTATTAAAATTCATCAAATTTTTGCCTATTAATTAAAAATTTGTCAAGTCAAATAATCATAGAGTGAAAAATAATAGGTTTTTGTGAAATTACGGGCAAATTTGTCTGAAAATACAAAATCATATTTGCGTTCTTGAGAAGACATTGTTGAGTGCTAACAACTAACCCGTGTTATGGATAAAATATTAAAGAAAAATTGACATTTTTAACATTAAATGTTTGAATTTTATAGTATTTTAGTTTTATTTTTAAATTCGACATTTCTAACCTATAAGGTTTGAATTTAGTAGCATTGTGTTTTATGTCATTAATTTTATTTATTATTTGTTATTATTATTATTATTATATATATATATTTTTTTTTTGTCAATTACTAACAGAAAATTAATGTTTTTCCTCACCTTTTTCCATCTTCCTGCTCCCTTCCATCCATGACTGTACATATAAATAATTTTTAACAATCAGTAATTAAATGAAAAATTGACAACATGGAGTTCAATAGGTCCGTATTTATTTAAGGTCACACAATTAGCACGAAGGGACGAGGGAGGCAAGTCTCCCCTCAGATTAAATTTATTGTCTATTTGTATGATAATATTCATTATGAATACTATTTTATTATTTGCTTCGTTGGTTTGGGCCTTGGGGCCATGGGAGTCGTAGGTTTGAAGTTCCCCAACGCATATGTCACTTTTATTATTATTATTATTATTATTATTATTATTATTTCTGGGAATATAGCTTTTAATTCATTTTTTTCTTTTTATAATTTTGGAATACGAATACTAATATGTTTTAGGGATATATACTCTTTTAATAAAATTTAAATTATTTTTTTCTACAATTGAACACGAAAATTTTAATATTGTATTTAATAGATACGTGAATCTTAAAAAATATCAAATAGGTCGAAAACCACGCCACATTACTACGTTTCTATAATGCATTTTTTATTATAAAAAATTATTCTATATATGAAAAAAAATTATGTTTAATTTTTGGAATGTATCTATTAAAATCTCAAACTAATAATTCTATTAATTTAGACCCTCCTCTATAAATTTTATTTTAAAATCATTGTTTAGCAAAATAAATTATAGTAGGTTTTAAATTTGTATGTATGTAATGTTGCATTTACTTAATGAAAAATAGAGAGAGGCATGAATCAAATAATAGTATAAGTTTTCATTAAATTTGGAGATGAAATTTTTATATACTTATTTAGAAGGAACTAGAGGAATAAGTTTATTAATGTGATTTTGAGTTAGTTGCAAATGAAATTGAGTGAAAATAAGTATGATTCACAATAATTGAGTTGGGTTGGAGATTTTATTCGGGTATTTTGGATTGACGATTTAACCAACTCAAATTTTTAGGTTAGTTCAAAAAAACACTCTCAATTCAACCCAATCCAACCCATGTACATTCCCAATTCTTAGTTTCTTTTAGGAATTTGTTAGACTTAGGAAGTTAGTTTGGTTTGGTTTTCTCCCGAGAGTTTTTGCATTATAACAAGAAAGGTTAAGTTTAACTCAAACTCTGTAGCTTCCATGGATCTGATGAATCAAAGTCTTAAAGAGCAGCAGGAAGGATATCTGAAGTCAGTTGTGTAGCTTTGTGTCAAGTTTTATATGCCAAGTTTTTTATCTTAAAAAAAAAAAAAAATAAAAAGAATAAAACCCATTCCTTTTTTTTTTTTTTTGTTAAATAAAAAAAAAATAAAAAGAATAAAACCCATTCCTTTTTTTTTTTTTTTGTTAAATAAAAAAAAAATAAAAAGAATAAAACCCATTCCTTTTTTTTTTTTTTATTCTTCCAATATTTTTATTTTTTTATATGATAGCCCCTTTCCAGGGGATCAAATGAAATTTGGTCAATGACTCAAATTTACTCGAAAAATGACCTTTTGCTTACATCAACCTTGTGTGAAATTACCATCTTCTTTCCGGACTATGCGCAAGGGCTTATCACTCAAACGAATTCTCGTTTCTTCCTTTCGCTCTTCTTCTCTTCCTCTCGTTCTTTATCAAACATAACAAGAAATTTTCTTCCTTTATTTTCTCCTCTCACGAGAGATCAGTTGTGTTTATAAATTATATAGACTAAATCATTACATTAAAAGGAAAAAAAAAAAAATAAAGGGAGAAATAATCAAAGAAAAAAAAAAGAAAAAAAAAAGAAAAAGAAGAAGAAGAAGTTAAAGGGAGAACATAAATCTGCCTTAGTGTTCACTATTTTTATTAGCACCAGAAGCTTAATTTAGCATGTTGTTCAGTAATGGTTTCGGTGTTTTAGCTTATTCCAATACAAACCATTAAGAAATCAAGATGCTTCGGTATAAGGTTCCTTTGATATTTTATTTTATTTTATTTTTATTTTTATTTTTTTATATGATAGCCCCTTTCCAGGGGATCAAATGAAATTTGGTCAAAGACTCAAATTTACTCGAAAAATGACCTTTTGCTTACATCAACCTTGTGTGAAATTACCATCTTCTTTCCGGACTATGCGCAAGGGCTTATCACTCAAACGAATTCTCGTTTCTTCCTTTCGCTCTTCTTCTCTTCCTCTCGTTCTTTATCAAACATAACAAGAAATTTTCTTCCTTTATTTTCTCCTCTCACGAGAGATCAGTTGTGTTTATAAATTATATAGACTAAATCATTACATTAAAAGAAAAAAAAAAACACTTAATTTTGAGGAAATTGTCATGGGAGGAGTAAATTGTAACGAATTTTGAAGTTCGAAAACTAAAATGTTAAATAGACTATAGTTATAAAATTGAAAATATATAAAGTAGATTGTTATAAGTAAGCCGCTAATAATCATTTGGCCTTAGTCTTTCCGTTTTTTAAAATTGTGCTTGTTTTCTAACAATTTTTTCATGGTTTTCATTAAAATCATGATTAAAAGATTGTGAAAAAATAAACACAATTTAAAAAAAATAATCATTCGATAACGATTCCATTTATATTTTTCAATATTTGAAATTTATACTTTTCTCTCCAACATCATTCAACATTAAATTTGAGTTATCCGTATGGTCATCATTTTTTTTGTCAATAAGAATTTAGCACCATTAATTACATTTACTCATTCCTTTGAGATTGAAGATTTAAATTTTCATAATATCTTTTTTGTTCAACATGTAATGGATGTTTTTTAAAAATATTGTAGTTTTAAAAAATATTTGAGAAAATATAGTAGTTTCTAAAATATTTAGAAAAATATTGTTGTTTGAAAAAAAATAAATAAAATTAAAATTTCATCAATCACACTCTCCCATCCCATCATTTCTTCTTTTTTTTTTTTTTCCTTTTATACCTTCGCTCTCTCCCCTCTTGCATTTTTGTCTTTTTCATTTAGAATAATATATTGTATCAATTTGGAAAATTTACAAAAATATAGTAGTTTAAAAAAATATTTAAAAAAATATAGTTGTTTATGAAATATTTATGAATTTATAGTTATTTTTATTGGTAAAAGAGATTTTTTTTAAAAAAGCTGAAATCTCTGCCTCCCTGCCAACCTGCTCTCTACCAGCCTGCAGGTATGGTGAAAATTTTGGCTAGAAATAGGTCGCAACTTCAACTTGCGACCTCTCTTTTTATTTTTTTATTTTTAGGCCTAAATCTCCTTATTTTCTATATTTTAATTTTCTTTCATCCAAATCTTAATTGGGATAGATTTCAATTTCAATCAAACATTTTTCATAAAATTTTCATATCATTTCACTTCACTTTAAAATTGAATCGATATGAGTTTTTTCTTTTACTATCCAAAACCTTCGTAATTTTCGCATCAAAATTTTCTCTTAAATTTATGCTCTCACATCAACATTTGCACATACATTTACAATAAACATCTAAATATTGTCTTACTTTGTAGAAATTGTGATTAAAAATGGTTAATTATAATCTAATTACGCCACAATCTATTTTCATTAACTAATTATAACAATTTCCACCAAGTTCCATAGTTTTTCCCAAAATTTCCATCGACATCAATATTTTAAATCTTGATGATAACTATATTTTAACTTAATTTCAACCAAAAAAAACTTATTATTATTATTATTGTTATTGTTATTTTGTGTCTAAAAGATAAAAAATTTATCTGGCACTTCAAAATCAAATCCATTTGAATCTAATTTTTTCTATAAATTGGTTAAACTAAACTCCCAAATTTTCTATTAAGGTATGTTAATACTTCAAAACTAATATTTTATTTTAATTATGGTTGATAATCAAGATATGGTACAAAAATCTAAACTTGCAAACTTAGATAATTCAAAATATTTTAAATTACTTGTGATAAAAAAAAATATAGAAACAATTTTATGTTTTTTATTTTGATAATCTCTATTAGTTGAAAAAATATTTCTTATTTTGATTTGGATTATTTAATTATCTTCCCAATTTCAAATTATAATTTAAATCAAAGTGTTTTTTATTTCATTATAATTTCTTTTTAATTTTGAAATTTAATACTTTATTAGTTAAATAATTGTTTTTCTCATCCATCATATCTCTAAAACTACAATATTTTTCCAAATAATTTAAAAATTACAATATTTCTCTAAATATTTTATAAATCTATAATTTTCTTTTCCAATTTATCCATATATAATTTTTATTTATAAAATTTAAATAATAAGTATGAAAGATTTATGTTAACTTTGACAAGACTAAAAAAAAAAAAAAAATCGTGATAATCCTTCTCTAAAAATTCAGGTTTTGTATTTAAGAAAGAGACTATGAGCATCTAGGGTCCCAATTAGGATGATATTTGAAAACCAACTTAGTTAAAACCACGAACTTTCTTAAATTAATCGATTTAGACTTTCAATTAGGATAATATTTGAAAATTGTTCATGCATCAATTTTAATCGTCCATTTTTTAATCCTATATTTCAAGAAATTTACATGTGTAAGAATTGTTGTGTGGATGATGTTCAATGGTTATCTTAATAAATTGTCCACATTGATTTACTTATTACAATTCAAGAGTTTAATTATTATAAGGGGCAGTTGTAAATATAGCAATTAGGTTCAAATTATTTGCAAATATAGCACAATGCAAAACAAATTACAAATATGATAAAATTTAAAGAAGTCTATCATTGATAGATTTTGCTATATTTGCGATTTTTTTTTTAAAAAATATTGTTATACACTTAATTATTATTTCTAAAAATGATATCCAATGCAATTACTCTTATTATAATGATAAATCTACCGCATGACATTTTTAATGCAAATAGGTATAAATTGATAAATATAGGGGGAGCCTAAGTATACTGAGAGGGAGTCTCACATCTAGAGGGAGTTCAGATGGTTATCTTGTTAAGCTCTGTAAGAGTCACTATAGAAGTTGTTGCTTTACAGATAAGTATTTTGTTGTAATCACTTAACATTTTAATATTAGAGAATTATCTTTCTTGGACATACTGCCCCCAAACGTATGTGGTTTATCATCGAACTATCTTACCAACTCCTATGAGCAATTCTCATTAATCGTCTGTCAATTTCATTTGTTGTTACAGTGCATGTCAATGCTCTTTAGTTAACATTCATATTCGAGTATCTAGCCACCTTATATCTTTTCAATTTTTTTTAAACAAAAAAATTTTAAAATTATGTATCTTTCAAATCCCCTTATGCTTAATTTCTATAAATTTGTTTACTGTTTTTCCCTATTATTAATATTTAAGTATGTCGATCACTTTAGTAGGCTTAATTATTTGAGTAGGACATAAGTAAGTTTAATAATAATAGAAAGAAAAAAAATATCCACAGTTAAATTTTGAGCAAACGTTGACATTTTGAATGATATCAAGTTGATATATATGGAAAATCGTCTAATTTGTATACAAAGTTTCGAAAACAAAAAAAAGTAGAGAATGTTTGATAATCATTTGGTTTTTTTTGTTTTTTGTTATTGAAAATTAAATCTATAAAAACTCCTTCCACCTCTATTTCCAAAAATTAAGATACAAATTTTGAAAACTAATTTTTTTTATTAAAAAAAAACATGTTTAATATAAATAGGTGTTTAATATAATGGAAATTTCGGAAAAAACTATGGAACTTGATGGAAATTGTTATAATTAGTTAATGAAAATAGATTGTGGCTTAATTAGATTATAATTAACCATTTTTAATCACAATTTCTATAAAGTAAGACAATATTTAAATATTTATTGTAAATGTATGTGCAAATGTTGATGTGAGAGCATAAATTTAAAAGAAAATTTTGATGCGAAAATTACGAAAGTTTTGGATAGTAAAAGAAAAAACTCACATCAATCCAATTTTGAAGTGAAGTGAAATGATATGAAAATTTTATGAAAAATGTTTGATTGAAATTGAAATCTATCCCAATTAAGATTTGGATGAAAGAAAATTAAAATATAGAAAATAAAGAGATTTAGGCCTAAAAAAAAAAAAAAGAGTAAAAAAAAAAAGAAAAGAGGTCGCAAGTTGAAGTTGCGACCTATTTTTAGCCAAATTTTCCACCATACCTTGCACGCTAGCAAAGAACAGGCTGGCACGGAGGCAGAGATTTCAGCTTTTTTTAAAAAAAAATCTCTTTTACCAATAAAAATAACTACAAATTCATAAATATTTTGTAAACAATTAGATTTTTCTAAATATTTTTAACGGGGATTCCTCCGTGCCAACAAACTATTAAATACTAACATAGAGATAACTTGGCTTTATAATTGCATATGTGGCCCTAATGATTATGTTAAAGAAGCTTGCTGACTAGGCTTCAATTTAGTTTTTTAAAAAAGTTTAAACATCACACAGTTTAGCCCTAAATTCATATAATCCAATTTATGCAAATCATAGAAAGTCGTATTGAGAATACAATCGCAAAACCTCACAAATAACATAAAATCTCAAGATCTTTCTTCTCTGCTTACGAATCACATTCCTTTTCTTCGAAATTTTCTGCAACATTGGTTGTGTTTTGGGTGTTTGTTTCTGTTTTTGGTGGGATTGGAGGAGTTAGCCGAGCAGTGACAGAACAATTTTGAAAATATATCACTCTCTTAACCAATTGAACTGACATAGTTTTCCTAAATAAATCGTCTCTCCTCAAGATGTCCTTGGACATTTTCAAATAAAATTTCCGTTGGATTTCGGCAAAATATTAAAAAGTGCAGTTTGTCCCACATTTGAAAAGAATTGGAAAAAGCCTATGTTTCTGGTTTCAAATCCTCCTAGGGTGCTAACTCTAGTTAAATTACTTTGGTATTATTTAGTTTGAGAGTGGAAAAAAAAATGTGTGAGTATTCAAAAGTTTTGAGAGAGTGTTATGGTAATTAGAGTAAGGAGAAAAAAATTATTTTACGTGATTTTAGCAATTTTTCACCTAATAATTTTTTGGTTAATAATTATTGTTTTTTTTTTAAATGGAGAGTTTTCAGCTTAAATTCTGTGTATCTTACTTATAAGTTATAATTATGCCAATAGTCTCCTCCCTGTCTCTCATCGTTCGTCTCTTTTTCTAGCGAGGATAGACAAGTTTTCGAGATTGGACGACGGTGCTGAAGCCTTCAGAAAATTTTTAATTTCAAAACGTTTTAATCGTTTTAATCGTGGAGATTTTTTAGGACCAAACCTTTGCTTTGGCTTCAAATATTTTTAAAATTATTACAAGACTCTGTTTTTTTCTTCAAAATAAAATCTGTTTATTTATTTTATCAATTGAATTGAAAGTTACAGTCCGCAATATGCACAAAAAAAAAATATATATATATATATATATAACTTGCGGAGAGATTTATGAAATGGTTAAAATTATTTTTGTTACGTTTAAAATTCATATATTTAAGAATTTTTTTTCAAATAATGTTATTTTAATAAATAATGACAAAAGTAGAGTTGGATTAAAAGTATTGATCGAGTAGCAAAATCGTGGTCCCAGTCCACGATTTGCCCACATCTCCCATTGACGTGGTTTTTTTTTTCGCTTTTTTTTTACTCCCTCTCTTTCCCTTTCTTCCTTTTCTTCTTTTTTCTCATGCATCTTCTTCTTCTCCAACACAAATAGTCCAAAATCCGACGCGACCAACTCTAGAGAGTGAAAGAGATAAGACCGATGATGAGTGAGGAAAGAAGCAAGACAAAAGCGAGAGCGAGAGAGATCAGTCTTTCATCTCTATGGTCTCGCTCGTCTTGCTTCCTTTCTCACTCACCATCGGTCTTATCTCTTCATTCTCTCTCACTCTCGCTTGTCTCAGAGTGAGGAAAGGCTGATCTCTTTCGCTCACCGGAGCTGATCGCGTCGGGTTTGGAACATTCAAGTTTGAGAAGAAGAAGATGCAGGAGAAAGAAGAAGAAAATGAAAAAAAAAGGAAGAAAGATAAAAAGGAAAAAAAAGAGAAGAAAGGGAAGGAGAGGGAGTCACGAAAAAGAAAAAAAAAAAAAAACCACATCGTGGGCAAATCGTGGACCTAGCATGCCATGTGGAGGGTAAATCGTAGACCGGGTCTACGATTTCGCTACCTTATTTTTTTTCATACTTTCAACCCAATCTTATTTTTGTCCTTATTTATTAAAATAATATTATTTTTGAAAAATGTCCTACTTTTAATCGCTAAAAAATAATTTAATATTAAATTTTATACATTTAAATACAATTTTTATATTATTAAAATAGAGTTTGAATTATTATAAACATTTTCCAAGTGATTTTAGAAAAGGATAAAATGACTAACCATCATAAAATTACTCTCAAACAAACATGCTTACATGCTTTTAAGGGTAGGAAGCTCAAATATGATTCTCGCTTACTCTCTAATCATTCCCATCGGTACCAACATGAAGAAACTTGGTTGGACGAAGTAGCCTCCATGGGCTTATACTACTGTTGGTTCAAATCTCCGAACTTTTGTCTACATTAATTGTAGAAAGTTAATTATACGCATATCGAGTTGCGTCCATTTTTGTTCAAGTCACCCAATTATCTAACCAAAGTTTTGCTCTTAATTGTACTAAAAAGGAAATCAACTGTATTGTTCACAGTACAACCCAAACCTTTGCCTGCATACTTGAACAAGTATATATATTCCACATATTTTCAAATGAATGGAGCAAGAATTTGTACTGTCCTCTTCCTCTTCCTCTTAAGATCAAGAAACCATCAATGGCTTCTTCACCAAACTCTCATGTTGTCATCTTCTCTTTCATGTCTCACAGTCACACTCTTCCATTGATAGGTCTCTCAAAAGCTCTCTCTCATCAACAAGTAGAAGTTACCATTGTCACAATCCCATCAAATTCTAAATCCATCTCTTCCAAAATTCAAGGCTTCCCCCTCATATCCCTTGTTGAGCTGAATTTCCCTTCCATTGATGGCAAATCCCAAGCTTCCCGTTGTCAAAACCTCTCAGAAATTCCTTCTATGGGTTTCTTCATCTCCTTCTCACTGCCACTACCCACCTTCAAACCCCTTTCCAACAGCTCCTCCAATCCATGGTAGATTCCAGCGACCGCCCTTCATGCGTTGTCACCGACTTCTTCCTCGGTTGGAACCTCTAAATTTGCAGAAAATTCGACATTCCGAGATTAGCCTTCCATGCCACCGGCATTGTGCCATTGCTTATCACCAAAACTATTATGGCCAATACAGATTACACAGCTTCTTCTTCCTCGATCTCTGATCTTCTCCACCGGCTTTTGCGTAATTTGCCGTTCAATGTAACGGTTGCTGATGTCCCCGACGTCAATATACCGCCGAACACTGACATTAACCCATTCAGCAAATTCATGGGGGAGGCAGAGGAAGCTGACTTGCAGAGTTGGGGGGTCATCGTCAATAGCTTCCTCGAGCTTGAAATCGACCACATTCCGCAATTGGAGTCCTTTTACTCAAATGGGGCGAAAGCTTGGTGTATTGGTCCAACTTCTCTCTATGGATAACAAACAAACGCATCAAAAGATACCACCAATCATCACAACGAAGACGATACTATTTCCTTAATGAACTGGCTTGACGCACGTGCGGCGGAGGCGGAGACGGCATCGCCGGTGATATACGCGGCGTTTGGGACGCAGGCGGTGCTAACCGATGCCCAGCTGGATGCTGTGGCGCTTGGATTGGAGGAATCCGGGTGCCCATTTGTGCTGGTCATTCGGCGAACACTTGGTGTGCACCGAAAGAAATTGGGTCAAAAGGGATGATTGTGAGGAGGTTTGTAGAGCAAATTGGGGTGCTATTTCACAGCGCGATTGGGGGGTTTCTGAGCCACTGCGGGTGGAATTCGGTGACGGAGAGTTTGGCGGCGGCGGTGCCGATTCTGGCGTGGCCGATGACGGCGGAGCAGAAGCTGAATGCGAAATATGTGGTGGAAGGGCTAGGGATTGCGATTGGGATGGAGAGAGAGGAAAATGGGGATCTGTTTGTTTCTCGGGAAAAAATCAGTGCAAGTGTGAGAGAATCGATGGTCGGAGAAGGAGGACAAAAGGCGAGAGAAAGGGTCGGAGAGTTGGGGATGATTGCCCGGCGGGCGGTGGAGGACGGCGGTTCGTCGTACGCGACTCTGAAGAAATTGCTTCTAGAACTCGGTTCTTACGCTCAAAGAAACTGTGAGGAAACGAAGGACTTGAATGATTTACAAGGTTGGTTCTTAACCATTTTATCTTTTAATTTTATTTTTGTGGTTTTTTAAATGTTAAATTACGATTCACATAATTCTTTTAAAGTCAAAGTTAGTCTCTATTGTATTTTGTTAAAAAAGAAAATGACAAAAGAGTTATGTACGGAGGTTTTATCGTATCATATAAAATGAATTATAATCCTAAATTATAGAACTAAATTCTAATTGTTTTCAAATTATAGAAATTAAATTTAGAATTTAATATTTTTTAAATTTATTTTTGTTATTACTCAAATTATTAATTATATTTTAACATATTTATGAAATAAGCATTGAATTATTATTTAAAATTAAAAAAAAATAAAAATTATTTATTTAGCTTCATTTGGTAACTATTTGGTTTATTGTTTTTGTTTTTTAAAATTAAGGCTATAAACACTACTCTCACCTCCAAATCTCTTTATTTGTTATCTAGTTTTTTCCGATGGTTTAAAAAATCAAGCCAAATTTTAAAAACTAAAAAAAATAATTTTTAAAGATTTGTTTTTGTCTTTGAAATTTGGCAATAAATTCAACTATTATATTTAAAGAATATGCAAATCATTATAAAAAAAAAAAAAGAAAGAAAGAAATAGAGTTAATTTTTAAAACTAACAAATAAAATTATTACCAAACATACGTTAGTTTTTAAAAACTGATTTGATTTTTTAAAATATTAGTAAAAAGTAAATAAGAGTTAGAAAGCAAGAGTTCATATTTTGAATTTCTAAAAGAAAAAAAGGTTGGCAAATGGGGCTAGATTTTTTCCCCTTTATTTCTATGCAAAGATGATTGACATTTCCATTAAACAATGAGAAAACAAATGAAATACGAAGAAAGTAGAGTAGAGATGTATATGAAACATGACCAAAACCCAAAATGGGAGTGGCTTTCTCGTCCCCATTTTTTTTTTCCCCCTTATTTTATTCTATCACCAGAAAATTTACTATTTAATTTCACAATAATAAAACGGGGATTCCTCATAAGAGTTCTCACGAATCTGCAATAAATTATTTTTTCATTTAGTTTTTGTTTCTTAATTAATTTTCAATGTAAAAGTCTCATTTAAAGATTTTTTAAACCTTTACAAAAACCAACTCATATTTCATGTGAGATAGTTATCTAAAAATATATAATTAAAATGTCCAATTGTGATTTCTAGACATTTAAATTTGGGCATTAGTTTTCCGTCATTTAAAAATCAGACGTATACATATTAAAACAATAAAAAAAATATAAGGGGCGAAGCTAAATATCTTATCCTTATTTTAGTTTTTTTTTTTTTTTGAATATTTGTGAATGTTTGAGTCAGTTTAAGCGCACCTTAACTAATTTCACTGGACAACTTGTCTTATCATACAACATTTTGGTGTCAAGGAAGCTTGTAGCATATTTTAATTTTTTTTTTTTTTTGAATATTTGTGAATGTTTGAGTCAGTTTAAGCGCACCTTAACTAATTTCACTGGACAACTTGTCTTATCATACAACATTTTGGTGTCAAGGAAGCTTGTAGCATATTTTAATTTTTTTTTTTTTTTGAATATTTGTGAATGTTTGAGTCAGTTTAAGCGCACCTTAACTAATTTCACTGGACAACTTGTCTTATCGTACAACATTTTGGTGTCAAGGAAGCTTGTAGCATATTTAATTTTTTTAGCGAAAAAAAAAAAGGGTCTCTTATGTTCTATCTTCCATTCTCCACCTAAAAGAGTACTCTCCACTTCATTAGGAACAAATCCTTGAGAGGAAAAATAAATAAATCCCTAGAAAAAAATTATAAAACTTCACCAATTTTGACTCATTACTAAAGTGTAAAACATTAATTTATTAATATAAATAAATTAATAAATTTCAAATCTCGTGGACTCGTTGCTGAAGTGTAAGTGATTCGTTAATGATGTCTATAGATATTATTATTTGTTAATATCGATAGACATCAACATTTTGTCACTCTACTTTTCAACGAACTTCAGCTTTGTGATTAATATATATTTGTTTAAACAAAAAATACATATTCTTTTAATAGCAACTAGTGAAACTACGGGTGCAATACACGTAAAATCTTGTCCTTTTAATTAGAATTTTTAAAATATATTGGTTTTTTAGCATGTAATAAATAAATAAATAAATAATATATATATATATATATATATATATATATATATATTTGTGTTAAATTTTAATTACTACAACATTTAAAAGTTAGATAATGCAACAATTTTAATTGCTTGTAAATAGATCATCGATGCTATGGTAATGAGATTTAGTATTTCGTGGACTATTTGCGTGATTTACATTAGGACAAATCACAATTGCAATTCTATTACACACGAACTTGCTGTGTACACATACCTGCAAACATTAATTAATATCAATTTGTCTTGAAGAACACCATCACGGGTGGATTCTCTTTTAAAAGTTTGACCATTGTTTTTCCTAATTCGTTGTTTCTTCTTTGTTTTTTTTTTCAATAATAATATTAAAAATAATAATCATTTAAGATTTTTTATTTTTATGTTTTCACATTATCATTATTCCTGTAAAAATTATTATACATAGTATTAAAATAGAAATTATACTCATAATTATGTTATCAAATAAATATGTTAACGTTTTGATATTTTAATATAAATAATGCAATAAATAGTCTTCTTTGCATACAGGTGTTTTAAGAAAAGGGTATCGTTTGTAAAAAAATATATATATTATAAGTATAATGAGAATATATTTAAAAATCAAAGCAAAATAAAAGCGAAAATTCTCCAACTTTCCTTGTTTCAATATAGTATAGATAATGTTTGCTCCTACAATACTTGCAGGAATTATCCAAAAGCTGGAGCGTGGGGGCCGCAATGAGAATAAATAATGAAGTTGTCGCCAGTTATCAATTACCACTGTCTGTAACTTTTATTGAGTGTTGTAAAAAACAATAACAATAATAAACAAAATAATTAATTAATGATTTAGATTTACTGTTCTATCCTTAATTTAAATTTGAATCAATAATCATGACCTCTATATCTATCAAGTTATGAACTAGTGAGAGAAGTAAAATAGAGAAACTTCGATTTTATAGAAATAAAACAAAAGGTTTAATAGATTTTATTTTTATTAATAAAATTTTGAATATTAAACTTATAAACATTTATAATATCTGTAATTTTTTTTTTGTTTGATAGAAATAATAAAATATTTACGATAGGGTACCATCTTCAGTCTTCCCTTATTCGTCCACTCCTAGTCGCCTACTAGAGGTTATTCTTGCCGAAGCCAAGTTGCAAAGTTGAATAGAGTACGACCACGAATCATTTTTGTGGAATACACTTTGGTGCTAACCACATATCACACTCTCAATTTCCTCCTTTAGAACAAAAATGTGTTCACTATCTCCTACCATTAAGTTTACTAATTCCTACATGTGCATATAACCTACAATTTAAAATGTTTAAAATTAAAAAAAAAATGTTTCATAGTGATTTTAATTATTTTATAACAAGTCCTAAATATGTCTTAAAGGATGTGTTTGGAATGATGAGATGAGTTAAGATATGAACTCAAATAATTATTTGGGAGGTCAACTTCGTATGTCATTCCACGAACAATGCACTAAACCTTCATCAACACCGATGTCTTGTTGCTCAACTTTGACAACCAACTTTAGCGACCACCTTCAATGCCCAACCCCAACGATCACCTTCGGCAACCACCACCTGCGACCAACTCCGACAACATCTGACCAGCGCTGTCAACGGTCAACTCTAATGACATCCAATTTTAAATTATGACTACTACAAACTTAGGTTTTGTTGACACATAAGTTTTTTATTTTGTTAATACTTGTGACAAAAAATCATCAATAAAACCTTAATTTAAAACTTAAAAATAACTATTAATTTAAAAATACATAAAAAAAATCAATAAATGTTTTGACATGCAAAATTGTTAATAAAAACACATTTGTTAACACAATAGTATGCAAATTCCGTCGAAATGTTGAATTCCCCATTTTTATTAGTTTATAGTATTTTATAGTCGTTCGTTATAGTAATTTAACACTAACAAAATCACTTTTATCTTGTAAGAAATTAAATAAACTTGTATGTAAAAAAACTTTTGAGAAAAAATAATTAGATACATAAGTGTTTTTATTTTATTTTTTTAATAAAAAATGACTTAACTAGAAATTTCATAGGCATAAATTTGTAAAATGATTGCTTAAATTTTAAAAAATTGAAATACATGATAAAAAAAAAAAAAAAAAAATTGTAAGCCTCATCTCCCAAAACTCCTAACAATACATGTGTGCTTAAAGAAAATATTGCAATCTGTAGTTTATAAAAAAATATATATAAATAGAATTATTTAATGAAAAATTTCAAACAAAAATAATTATAAAATAAACAAATTATTCGTGTAAAAAAAATTGTATAAAAATCATTGACATATAAACTCAATTACACAAACAAATGAATTCAATTGAGCACACACCCCAAAAGAAACAAAAACAAAAACCAAGGGCCGCAGCGGGTTAAAAATCAGAAATTTACATAAGAATATGGGGCAATTTACCAAATCTAAGAAAACTCAAGGACTTCCGACCTAAATTCATCGGGGATATAAAGCATTCCGCAGTACCCGAAACCCAAAATATCTGCACCTTGAAGAGAGAAACCCGTTGAGCTGCTAGGGTTTTTCTGGTACTTGCATCATCGGCTCCGATCTGTTCGTATGTTTCCTGGAATTCGTTTTATTGTGTATTTGCAATCATTCCCCCCCCCCCCCCCCCCCCCCCTCTCTCAAGCCTCCGGTCACTTTTCTGATATCGGATTGTTAACCCTAGGACCTATGCTCGATCTTCTTTAATTGAATTCGAGAAGTAACCATTCGTTGAACGGTTTCTTCTGAGAAATTCTGTTTGTTTGTTTTGAAATATTTTTAGAAGTATACTGTGTGAACTAGTGTATTGTATCGTCTTTTTGTTCTTTCATGGACGATATTATGTTACTGATCTTTCGTTTATTTTTCGTCTAGTTGTTTGAATCTTTTTGTGATTGACAGGTTTCTTGAAAAGCAATGTCTCGTGTATACGTTGGGAATTTGGATCCAAGGGTCTCTGAGCGCGAGCTTGAAGATGAATTTCGTGTGTTTGGAGTTATTCGAAGGTGTGTTATATTTAACTTCGTGGTCAACTTATTGTCTTTTCTCCTTCAAATCTTAAACGGCATCTGCTAGACAAGATGAAATATTAGGTACATAACTATATGTGGCAATTTAAACACGTAAACTCTTGGTAAAAATTATTACCAGCCACTCTACTTGGGTTAGCGCCATTCACTTTATGCTTTCAAGAATTCCTAACATTAACTAAAGTCCTCAGATTTACTTATTTATCTTCTTGGCCGTTGCCATTGCCATGCATTTACATGAAATTGGACTAAAAATATTTTACTTAATATTAGCCTTAGAAGGTCCAATACACATTCGGAAGTTAATACTAAATAATTTTGATGTTATTTTGGCATCTGGTAGACTTCTTAGCATACTGTTGGGAATTGAAAAGGTTCATGCGCAAGGGAGCTGCAACTTAGCTACACTTAGAGGCAAGAACCTTGATGTAGTAATAGATGCTGACACCGTAGTCCCATAATACTATGCACTTAATATATATGGATTGGGTTGTCAACTGGATTAAAGACCATGACTTCTAAGGGTTTAACTGGGTGGGGTCAAGATCTCTTTCAACATATATGCTTTTTGGTGGTATCTATTAGGAATAGGAGCTAATATTCCTAATGCCTCTCTTAACTTTGATGAGTAGTTATCTTATGATCATAATCTCACAGGAACGTGGTTGTCTATACTATAGGGATACTTGATTTATCCACCATTTTATCTGCTCAAGTGTTATAAGGTTTGTTGACACCCAGATTTGTGATCTGATGTACATTCAGGGTTAAACTGCTAATATAGGGGGAAATGAAATCCTACTTTATGTGTTAGTCTGAGTGATACAGATATCTGTTTTAATCATTTGGTTATTCAATTTTCCAATGTTGTATTTCAGTGTCTGGGTTGCACGAAGACCCCCTGGTTATGCCTTTATAGACTTTGATGACCCCAGAGATGCACGGGATGCAATCCATGAATTAGATGGTATGTGTGGGCTTTTCTACTTTTTGTAATTTTTTATTTTTGTTTGGATTGGTATATGATTCTGTATTTGGATGCGTTTTTTCATTCTGTTTACTCATTGGTGCATTGTTTCATACACTTACTAGCAATGACATTAAATAATGGTATGGTATATACAGAACTTAGTAACTGATTAGTTATGTGCCCATTAAATAAGTGAACCAAGTTCAAGTACTTGATTCATTTTTATTATTTTTAATGCAATGATGCGATTTGCAATGGTTTTGTGTTTTTAATATTCTATATAAAAATAGGGCACCCCTTTACTTTAGTATATACGCTTTGCTCAATCTCCTATGATTTTGTGAAAGCAAGTTTCTTTTTTATGATATGTTGATGGTTTTTTAGCTCTGCTGCCTTCATATATTTGCCGAACTTTTTTAGCAATGTCTTGCTTATATTTCCTTCTTGTATGACAGTTCAGAAAAGTCAAACTTGATTTCCTTATTGTGATTTCCTTGATCTTATTGAACGATGGTTGATATTATTGAAGTTTTTGTTCATGCATTTCCACTAAACTGTTGTCATGTTTTAATATATGCGGTTTTTTTGTAACTCATTCATATTTAACAATTGTCAATTCTGAATCAGGGAAGAATGGCTGGAGAGTTGAACTTTCCCACAATTCTAGAGGTGGTGGAGGTGGCCGTGGAGGGGGTCGTGGTCGTTCTGGTGGTTCTGATTTGAAATGCTATGAGTGTGGTGAGCCTGGGCATTTTGCTCGTGAGTGCCGTTTACGTGGCGGCGGCGGCGGCGGCGGCGGTGCTGGAAGAAGACGTAGCCGCAGTCCTCGATACCGCCGGAGTCCAAGTTATGGTCGCAGGTCTGAACATTGAGGCTGAATCCTACTAGTTTTTTGTTCACAGATGTCTGCATTTGGATTTTGTTAATAGTTCCCTTTGGTATTATTTATGCTCTGGGGGTTTTGATGTCTTTAGTTTCTTTTCAGGAGTTACAGTCCCCGTGGAAGATCTCCAAGACGCCGCAGCTTGTCACCTCGTGGACGTAGCTTTAGCAGATCACCTCCATACCGTGGTAGAGAGGAACTACCTTATGCCAATGGGTGAGGCTCTTCAAACTATTTTGCTTTGGTAGATTTAATTCTTTCTGCATGAATGTGTCTGCCTAGTTTGCATGCTATATAGTTGCAGCAAAAGATGGTTCTCCAACTTTAGGTATTCTTTGTTCTTTTTATTTGTTGTTCTGTAATAGCTTGGATGCATGATTTTTGGTGTGGAGAATTTGTTTGCTACACTGTATTGTGTTATTTTTCTTCTTTGTTCCCCCATTGGTGTTAAATGCTCTAAGTTAGTTTTCTTTGCTACATATTTGTTTGAAAGACCTCCACTGTGCACCAAATTTGCAATAAGTCTTCTGCATGCATATCCAGATGCTCTTTTCCAAGCATTAACTTATTTTAATTATATTCATTGTTATGATTTGTTCCATGTTCTAATTTTGTACAGAAATGGCGTAAAGGACCGGCGTCGGAGCAGGAGCTGAGGACCACCGACTTCTCAACTTGCCTTAGTTAACACAGCATGTTTAGAGGATTACTCCGGTTCTATATGTTTTTAGTGCTTGGACTTCGTAACGGACCTTTTTAAAATCGGGCGACGCCCTCAGCCTCTTCTTTTGAGTTTGGATAAGTCCTTTCTATCTTTTGTTTGAATTGTTTTTCTTTTAGTCCATCAGTATAGTTGTAGGAATCTATATACTAAAATATCCTTAGTTCATATTTATTTTGATAATGTTATTAAGCAAATGTCTTGAAGGGCACTGCTAAAGATGTATGTTTTTTTCCTTGTTGAGGTGTCGTCTCGTTCTGCTTCACTGCTTTTCTGCTTCTAGTCGTCTGCTTCTGCTTCACTGCTTTTCTGCTTCTGCCCTATCCTGGGATTTCGTTCTACACTGCCCAGCTCTGGGATCTTCAATTTGAAACGTTGTAGGTCCCAGCCGGCTATTGATTGAATCTCTGCGGTTGTGTTGCACGCTCCCATTATGTTTATGGGATTCCTTTTTAATTAACTTGAGGCATGAGGAACGACATCAAATGCTTCTGGCAGGTACATGAAACTGTTCTACAGAAGTTTGGGTTGGGATTATAACAGAAATAAGATTTTTTTTAAGGCATCTGCATAGCAAGCATTATTCTCTTCATGGCATTTTACATCATGTTAGGAGGATGTTTTTCCATATCATTCATTACCATTTGATCTGTTTCTCCCTTGTTTTTTGGCAACATTAATTGAATTTTGAGAGTTACTCTATATATGATCGTGTGGTTTAGGATATTTGCATTTTCTTAAGTATGATTCTGTTTAGTGAGGGGTGAGTAAGCCTAGGAGTCAGTATCTTGTGTACGGGGATTTCTTTTGAAATTTTATTCCATTTTGTATACATGTTAATTTTCTTCTCCCTTGATTGCGCTTGCTTGTATGGTGGGGTGGTTGCTATGCCGTACTCTCTCGGCAATGTCTTTTAAGTGAATCGTCTCAAGAAGAGCAACCTCTTCCCAACTGAGTGCTAGGGGAGTCCTCTTCCATGCCATTCAACTACCCATTTCCATGATTCTTTAGATTATCGCGTTCGTGTTCAGGTTTTGCACCTCTAGCAGAGATCATTTGGTTCGTTTCTCATCTGCTTGAAAGTTCCTATTTCTCAAAGAGACATAAGTTCCACAAGTTCCTGTGGGTCATCAGAAGTTGTCGTGCCCGCGAATTCCCTTTTGTCTTAGTATGCGGCTGCTAGGTCCTCAATTATGCATGGTCCATGTAATTAAGATTTGTAATTTGTCTTTGTTTATTTTTTCTTCCCCGAATGTGTTTTATATTTGCCGGTCTGGATCATTTGAATTTTACAGCTTTATTAGAATGTTTGAATAGCCATAGCTGAAAATGCTAACCTGGACTTTGCCTGCCAATTGAGGATTCCTTTAAAAACCGTATATATATATATATTTTATATATATATAATTTGGCCTCGTGGATTTAAAGGGTTTGGTGTAAAATGCTTTTCTTATGAATATTTAATTTTGATATGTAATGGGACATGTTGATGTTGAAATTAATCATTATTATTTATCCTTAGATCCACTTGCTTTTTAGCACTTCAGGATTTTTCTCCTAACTTATGACATGTTATGTCGTATTTAAGAAATTAGCTGCTTAGTTTTCTTTCACTCTTCCATCGAGATGTTGTCATTATCAATTCTTAAATTGTTTGTTCGTCCATAAGATTTCTTGGTTTCTCTGTAACTGGCCTTTTGTTTTGTTAATTCTTGGTTCGTACTTCATAGAGTCGCATATTTGGGATTGTTATGACTTGTTTTCTTTGTTTCTTCCAAACTGACTGAAAATGGATGTTGAAAATAAACAATTACGAAGGATATGTTGCAAGAATCTTAGCGGATTACAATCAAATTGCCCCTCAAATTTGTAAGAATAGGGTGGAAAGAGGTGGAAAAACTAGTTTTAAAATCATGTGATGTACGTTTTGATTGCTAAATATGGCAACTTCGATTTCTTTTGGGTCTACATTTATAAAAGGTATTATCTATTTGACATGAAATTAAAAGATTTATTTATATTAGACACAATTTAATGGCATATTTTTAGACACAACTGAAATGTTAGGGACATTCGATAGGTTGAAATTTTGAACCTATTAGACGAAATCAGACTTTGAAAGAGGAAGTTGTGGAAGGTTGTAAATCATATCTTCTGATAGAAGAGGTAGGTGAGATCTATTAAATGGAGATGCAAATGGGGATAACGGAGTTGAATTTCATCAACTCAAACAATAAAAGGTCCTTTTATGTTTAATAATGATGTATTTGATAACAACATAAACATAAAATTAAATAACTAAACCTGTAATTAATCAGCCAATTAAATGTGAGAGTTTGGGGCAGAATCTGTTCCCATGTAAATTATGGCAGGGAGTTAGTTGGGTGTCAGTTTTTGCATTACAACTTGTGTTATAATTAAATTGTTCGACAGTTGGAATTTTGTCTACAAACGCCTTCGATTATACAACTGAATACAAAATCTTTCGTTCAATAAATGAAAGATTTAGTTGTTTAAAATTTCTTAAAGTAAAAGTAAAATTTCTTGAAACTGGAAGCCGGCTGTATTTAGTGCCAAACACTACCTTTCCGTTAACGATTTTTATTCCAATAATTGAAAGATCCATAAGAATCCACCTTCTTGGATGTTCTCAATTTCATAACATATGGAGGACTATACTAATTCATTTGCAGTACAAGAAAGAGAGAATATTTAAATACTTTCTAAACGCATCATTTTTATCTTATTTTTTAAGATAACAGAAAATTCGAATCTCTAATTTTGAAGTTGACGACATATGCACCCACCAATTGATATATTTTTAAATGAAATATAAAATCTCGTTTCTATATAATTTTATTGTTGTTTTATTTGATCCTTAAACTTTTAATGAAAAAGAATTCATTTTTATGTATGGCAACTAAAAAAAGCCAATGATAATAATAATAATAAATAAATAAATAAATAAATCAATACCAAAATTACTTACATGGCTTACTTATTTACTGTCACAACACACTAGCTGACATCGTGGGTGACATTTTCTCTTACATTGGAAATTAAAAAAATTATTAGACATTAAATATGAAGTTTAAAGACTTATTAAATATATTTTAAAATTTAGTGAACTATTAGATATATAATTAATTGTCTAAAGACTAGAAAGAGACAAACTTACCAAAATTACTTACATGGCTAACTTATTTACTGTCACAACACACTAGCTGAGCATCGTGGGTGACACTTTCTCTTACATTGGAAATTAAAAAATTATTAGACATTGAATATGAAGTTTAAAGACTTATTAAATATATTTTAAAATTTAGTGAACTATTAGATATATAATTAATTGTCTAAAGACTAGAAAGAGACAAACTTAAAAAATTATGAACAAAATTTTGATTTAATATGTTTAAGGTTAAACTATATGATTAGTTCTTAAACTTCGAGGTTTGCATTTATTTAGTATCCCTGCTTAAAAAAATGTTGGTCTAATAGATCTATGAACTTTGTGTTTGTGTGAAATTTTGAATTATGCATTTAATAATTTTGTGGCATATTTCTCATTTTCTAGAATACAAGAATATGCTCTAGAAAAAAATAATAATGAATAAAGAAATTTAGAATTCCATTATACAAGAATCATGGGTTGTACCTATTTTTGTCGAGTTCACTCCAATTAGACCAAAAAAAAAAAAAGACTCAAAAACTATTTAGATAAAGAAAAAAAGAATAACTACCTATCAAACTAGTTTTAGTTCAAGAGGAAGACTAAAATGTGTGAATAGTATAAAAACTTTGAGACAATACTCTTGCAATTGAAATCGAGAAAAAAATTATTCGATTTGACTATAACAATTTTTCACATAATATTTTTTTTTTTTTTGAGTGGATTGTTGTTTTTTTCCCGTTTGAAATTTCCACTCAAATTATTTTCACGTGAATTCTTGGTTTGAGAACTTGAGAGGGTTTTAAACCATAACATTAATTTTTTCTAATAAAATAAACAAAGAGACAGTGTGCGTGGGAAGGGAAAGGCAGATTCGAAGCTGACGTGAATAAAAGATGGTTGAAAATTGAAGAAAATAATAATAATAATAATATTAGTAACAAAAAAGAAAAAAAAAAAAAAAGAAAAACCTTACTTCCCGCCTGCGAGTGGGTCCCATTGAAGGTTCTTTCTTCAACTGAAATCTTGGATTCAAAGGGAGATTATTATCATTCTTCATCTTCCCACAAAATGTGAACAAAATTTTGTAGCTGTCAATCAATGGACTCAATCCCAATTCATCAATTCATCAATCTCTCCTATTTACCATTTCCGAATTTCCTTCTTCTTTATGCTCTACACGTTTTTCAAGGTCTTCGCTCACTGAACTCAATATTTTAATTTCAATTTCCACCATATATTAACCCCAAATCTCTACTTTCTTACTTTACTTCTTCTTCTTCTTCCTCCATTTTAACTCATCTCTGCCAGCTCTTTTAAGTGAGAAGTCAACCGCAAACGACAATCCCCATCATTATTTCGCCGCGCCCTTTGCGGGATCCTTCTTTTTCTTCCAATGTGAATCTTTCCCACTTTTCATCTTTGCTGAAATCGGTTCATGGAACTGAAGAAAGGCAAATTCGTCAGGTAATTTGCTGTAATTTCCTTTACTTATTTGAGATATTGGTTGATGGGTTTTTCGTTTCTTTAGGTTTTACTCCAATGAGAAGAAGAATCTTGAGCTTCCATGGGAGAAAAACGATGGGAAGAAGAGGAGCATTGAGTTCTCATTACCAGTTTTCAAAATGGGGAAGAAATTAGAGAATGAAAGTAAAATTATGAACTCGGATTCTTCAGGGAGGTCCAAGGGCATTTTGGAGAGTAATGGGTTACAAGGAGAGAAGAACAAGAGGATTCTTAATCCAGAAAGTGAAAGGATTCTGAGATGGAATAGAGTTTTTCTCTTCTCTTGCTTGACAGCTCTTTTCGTTGACCCATTGTTCTTCTACCTTCCTTCAGTGATTCATCATAAGAGGTCATCTTGTATGACTACTGATTTCAATTTGGGAATTGTTGTGACTGTTTTTCGTACTTTTGCCGATGTTTTCTATCTGTTGCATATGATTTTGAAGTTCCGGATTGCTTATGTATCACCAACTTCAAGAGTTTTTGGTAAAGGTGAACTCGTTACTGATCCAAAGAAGATTGCCAGACGCTATTTGAAGTCAGATTTCTGTATAGATCTCATTGCTTCTCTGCCTCTTCCGCAGGTATTTTAACACATTTGTTCATCCCAGTTTCATGTTTGAAACTTGTTCTGTTTGATAAGAATTTGGTTTTTGTAAAGCCTAGCTCTACTAGTTTCTTTGTCTTGTTATCTACTTTTTATCAGTGTTTTAAAAATTAAAGCAACGTTATTGAAAAATGAACAACGAATTTATTGGTAAACAAGATTTATGTATGTATTAGTTCATCACAACTTCTTGTTTGAAATTCACTTTTAATCTTAGGTAGGTTTGTTGTGCCCATATGAGAACTATTTGGGTGTCTTCTTCTTCTTCTTCTTTTTATTTTTATTTTTTTTATTATTATTTTTTTTTGGAAAATTAAGTTGGTTCTCACTTTTTTTTACAATGATATTCATCTTTTCTATGAACCATATGGGTTCTAAAACCTTATTTTATTTTATTTTTATTCTTTTTAAAACTTGGCTTTGAAAAATCTGTTTGAGACTATGTTATCAATCAATTCTCAACTGTTATTTCAGTCTGTCCCAATATGATTGGCTTTGAGATTTGCAGTTTCTTTCATGTAGGCCCATATTTGTGTGTGAGCTGTAGTGCAGCTGTTTCATCTGAAGCAACAGTTTTCTATATATTGTTTTTATATCTCAACTGAGGCCATAGATGATGTTATTTTTATTTCCACCTTTGTTGATTTTTGTAAAAACTTATTTTGACAGATTATGATATGGTTTATCATGCCAGCAATTAGAAGCTCTCATGCAGACCATACAAACAATACTCTTGTGTTAATTGTCCTGCTTCAGTATATTCCAAGATTTTACCTGATTTTCCCATTAAGTTCCCACATTATCAAAACTACTGGTGTTGTCACAAAGACTGCTTGGGCTGGGGCTGCATACAACCTTGTATTGTATATGCTAGCTAGTCATGTATGTAATGAGACCTAGGGCTTTTGTCTTGTTCCTCGTTTTTTACATTCTAAATATACTTCATAGGTAACCTGTTTGAAGTTTCTTTTGTTCACATAGATCTTAGGAGCAGCATGGTATTTGCTATCTGTGGAGCGCCATGCCATGTGCTGGAAGTCCGCCTGCAGGAGCGAATTCAGTCCTATGAAATGCCGTCTTGACTATCTGGATTGTGGTACTTTAAATGATGTAGACCGCAGGATATGGGAAGTGAATACTACTGTATTTAGCCAATGTTCTCCAGATGAAGATGTTGTTTTCAATTACGGGATATTTGCGAATGCGATCGCCAAAGATGTCGTTTCCTCCAGGTTCCTTCAGAAGTATTTCTATTGTTTATGGTGGGGCTTACAGAACTTGAGGTTTGTATATATTTGTGAGTAGTTGAGCTACTTGTATTTGTGTCTTTGCTTCTCAGATTGCTTTCTCAACTTTGACATGTTTCATTTATAAATTTTCCAGTTCCTATGGTCAGGGTTTGTCGACAAGCATCTACATGGGAGAGACTTTATTTGCTATCCTTATTGCTATAATGGGTTTGGTCTTGTTTGCACATTTGATCGGAAATATGCAGGTATGTTCAAAATCATTTTGCATTTTGCACTCATCACCTTTTGATCTATTCGGATCGACTTAGAAAATACATCAGACATGCCTATTATGTATGTTTCTCGTATTTGTTGTATAGTATAATCACAACAACGTTGCATTGGGTCAAATTGAGTTTAGCTCAGCGGTAATTGATATGTACTCCATCCTTGAGGTCAAGGTTTAATCCCCCATCCTCATAAACTTCTTAATCAACATGTCAACTTAGTTCTTGTAGTATAAAGAGTATGTTTTATCTTTGCCAGTTGTCTGGTTCCCCCCAAGATTTATCTATCATAAAATAGGTTAAAACTATACTTTTTGTTAAATCTTTCTCTCTGAAACTTGTGTTATAGTGCAGACCTATTTGCAATCCATCACTGTGAGACTGGAGGAATGGAGGGTCAAGCGTCGAGACACGGAGGAATGGATGAAACATCGACAGCTCCCTCAAGATTTGCAAGAACGTGTGAGGAGATTTGTTCAATATAAGTGGCTTGCAACACGAGGAGTCGACGAAGAGTCAATCTTACAAGGCCTTCCAACAGATCTTCGTCGAGATATTCAGCGCCACTTGTGCCTCGACCTTGTTCGACGTGTAAGCTCTATTCTGAATCTCTGATGCTTATTTGTACCTCTCACCTTGAAATGTTTTCTCCTGTTTTACATGCACGCATCACACACACATGAATGTGAAATATACTTGATCTATGAACAAAATTCTACTTTGTACGAAATCCTCTTATTTTTCGAGATTGTAGGTTCCTTTTTTCGCACAGATGGATGATCAACTACTTGACGCAATTTGCGAGCGACTTGCTTCCTCTCTATGTACACAACGTACCTACATTGTTCGTGAAGGAGATCCTGTTACTGAGATGCTCTTTATCATCCGAGGGATGCTCGAGAGTTCCACAACGGATGGAGGACGGTCAGGTTTTTTCAATTCGATAACCTTAAGACCTGGCGATTTTTGTGGCGAAGAGCTTCTAGCTTGGGCATTGCTACCAAAATCATCAATCAGCTTGCCATCTTCTACTAGAACAGTTAAAGCAATCACTGAAGTGGAAGCCTTTGCTCTACGTGCTGAGGATCTCAAATTCGTCGCTAACCAGTTTCGACGTCTTCATAGCAAGAAGCTTCAGCACACATTCCGGTTTTACTCTTATCACTGGAGAACCTGGGCAGCCTGCTTCATTCAGGCAGCATGGCGTCGCTTCAAAAGGCGAATCATAGCAAAGTCGCTCAGCTTGCAGGAGTCTTTCTCGATGACTCCTGAGAAGCCGGTGGCGGATGAAGCCGAACAAGAAGAGGAAGAGCATAATACTCCAAGCTCCAATTACTCTCAAGCAAAACAAAACCTTGGTATCACCATATTGGCTTCAAGGTTTGCTGCAAACACACGTAGAGGAGCTCAAAAGCTTAAGGATGTCAACTTATCCAAGCTGCGAAAGCCTGATGAGCCAGACTTTTCTGAAGAACCAGACGATTAACTTGTTGAAATAAATTTTTTTTTAAAAAAAAAAACCCATTCAAGAACAGTCTCTTCTTTGACTATAATAAGATATTCACTTGTATATTATTACTATTTTTTTTACCTTTCATTCATTCATTTCTAACTTTGTATTTTGATATTGGAACTCAACCAATTCCCAGAGGTCTTTCAAGCAATTTTCACTGCAGTTCTTCGATGAAACCAAGAGCAAAGCACAAGAATAACACTAAAGTAACCAAGAGCATGCTTGTTGGACGACATTCTTAAAAGTTACAGGAGTCGTTTTGTCCACCAACTTAAGTTGGTGTAAATAACTCAAACCAATAGTAAACACTATTGAACTTGCACATTTATTGATCAACTCTATCTTTTCATTTTTCTTATACTTTTCACATTTCCTAAGGAACTCCATATTTCCTTCAATCTCTATTTTTCATATTTACTAAGCAACTCCATCTTACTTTCTTAATCTATTTTTCACAATTATGGAGGAACTCAATCTTACAATTTTACACCCAAAATACAAATATACCAACACCAACATATTAATCCTAGACTCATTAACTCCATTCAGTGGGCCAAATGCTCCCATAAAAGTCAAGAACTCAATCTAAACCAGACAGGGAAAATATTTTTTTGTTGATACCAATCATTACTTCATGAGAGTTGTGGATATAAGTGAAAAGGTCGATAAACGTCCATTAACTCATTAAGAATGCTTTTAGGAAATAGTACGTTGTAAGAGAGCTTTTCCTTATAGCATTTGGCTTAAAAGAGTAAGTAATCTGACTGATAGACAATCCTAATTTTTAGGTAATTAAGAAAAATCTAAACAAAGATTAATGAAAACATGAAATGCAAACAAAGTTGAATTTCATGTTTGTTTGCATTTCATGTTTTTATTTATGCTTTTGGCCGCATATGGAGGAATTTAATTCAAATTAAACTATTGTTTTAGATGTGTTTAATACTTTATTTATAAACCATAAAATTAGTTGTAAGTATCCACTTAATCTTTTTTTGTATAATTATAAAATTTATAACAGATTACACAATACAAGTTTTCATTTTGAGAAATGAATCGGCTTTATAACATGAAATATTATATTTCTCTATTTTTATTTTTTAATTTTTTAAACATAATTTTACATTTTAAAATTTAAAATTCAAAATAATATCAAAATGTTATTTTCAAAATTTACATTGTTTAGATTAGATAATTCGAAAATCGTTTTAAAATATATAAACCATATTGTCTGCCAAATACCTATTTACTAAACTTAATAAATACGAAAACATAAAATATGATTTAAATTATCAACCAAACAAGTTTTGAATGAAAATCCAGTTTGTAACCAACTTGCCAACTTGAAAACGTGCAAGAGAGGTGGGTCATGACTCCGTTTGTCAAATCATAATTTTTCCATTGATAGAGGTGGAAGAAGCTAAAGACAAAGCTTTAAATAAAAAGGGCCATACATAACATAGCCAGTCAAGAAAACAATGGGCAAATTTGTCATTAATCATTCCACCAACCAGTGACAATAGTAGTAGTAAGTACTATCCACAACAACAAAACAATAAAATAATGATAATAATAATAATAATAATATAAAAGATTAAAAAAAAAAAAAAAAAAAAAAAAAAAAAAAAAAAAAGTGTGA
>QLSR01000552.1:957075-969934 GCA_031780015.1 Citrullus colocynthis | reverse complement strand
TAAAAAAAAAAAAAAAAAAAAAAGGAATCAGCATATGCCCACACCAGATCCTGGCCCCCACCAATATTTTTTTAGCGTTCTAATGAGGATTGAAAAGGTATCTGGACCAACAATCTTAGCCACTCAAAACATTCAACCTTCTTCCGATCAACTTAACCTGCCGACACTTGCATTGTACTTTGCAGCACAAGTAAATTGCAGTAGATTAAAAGCCCATCATTGAAGTATTGGAAAATATGATATATATTAGATCGAATAAAACAGTACATTTACAGAGAAGTTTGAAGTCTTGCATGTTCTGAAAACCAGAAAGCTACAACAAAGGCAGCTTGATTCAAACTGATTGTTTGGTTCCGTTCAATTCAGTTTCTGTGTACGACGACGGGTCTTGGAAAGGCCAAAACTACACACATGAAAGAATTAATGGTGGCTGTGGGAAATGGGAATAATAAAGCAAAACTTATTTGCATAACAAACACGAAACTGCTGAAACAGCTTATGAATGATTACAATCATAGATGCTGTATGAGTATACGTAAGGAAGAATGAAAGTGGTGAATGGTGTGTATGATATGAAGGGTGATCCAAAAGAAGATGTTCTTTAGAAGACTTTGATATCGACTGCTTTATTGAATCGGAGGCGGGTTCAGCATCTTTGATTACCAAGGTTTAAATTCCCTTGGTGGGACAAATTATACTGCACAAACAGAACTTTGCTGCTATAGTACAAGAAAAATGTTGTTATCCATCTTGATCTTGGATTCATTTGTGTGACAGTCAGCTCATTTGCTCTCCAATTAGATCAAGGCCTACAAGAAGGAAGGTCACACCTTGGAACATCAAGAAGTAGAAGTGGACTCCTTGTGCAGCCAAGAGACTTCTGAGTGAGGCTAACAGTAAAAGAAACGCGAGTGCTAGCTCTTTCCGATATATCTTGTTAACTTTTTTGACAGGCGCAGAGACGACTTCTTTGCGTTCCTTCGAGTGAGCCAACTCAGAAATCTCACTCTCTGACGCACCTCTACAGATCGACACTTGATTCATTGTCTTAGGGTCCCTTTCAGCAGCAGCCAGTAAGTCGGATTCGGAGGACCTGCCAGCCTTTTTGGTCACAATCCACTCATAAGAGCTACCTAACTGGAATAAGCCAGATACCATGGCGTTGAATTTGGTGACAGACATAGTGTTCTCAAAAAGAAGGTAAGGGACAATAAAAGGAAAAGATTTTGGGGATGGAAGAATGTTTAGTAATGACATGAAGACAGGCACATAACAGATCACCCATACAGGAAGCTCGGCTTCTGGAACAAACATGGTTAGAGGAAGAATTATGCAGAACAAAGTGAAGGAATAGAATGGAAGGATAAGCTTCCTTAACAGAAAGAACAACAGTATCAAATTTGCCTTCTTCCATGTTGATATCTGCATTATAAAAGGTTCAAGGCATTATCTCTTCATCATTACCAATGATGAGGCGACTAATAGTTAAAGTATCAGAACCCAAACATAAAGACAGTACCTTAGAACTTATGACTGCTGGAAGACACAACCTGAATAGTTGCATAGGACCAGAATGCCAACGATGTTGCTGCTTCCTATAAGCTTCATAGGACTCAGGAACCTCACAAAGGACCTGAATTTTACATTCGAAAAGTTCTTGAAGTTTAAGTTAAATGAAAACAATCATATTCAACTTTGATACAGATATTCTTTTGATAATTGAAGTTATGCTCAAGTTGTTATCCAACAAGATGGATACTTAGACAAGTTAAGGTGACATCATAGTTTCTTCAAGCTAGCTAGTGAAGTGACAGTTTTGATTACCTTAACGTCGTTTAGAAATACAAATTTCCAGCCGTTAAGATGGGCTCTCACAGCTATGTCCATATCCTCTACTGTGGTTCTTTCAAGCCACCCTCCAGACTCCTCCAGGGCTTTAATCCTCCAAACACCAGCAGTGCCATTGAAACCAAAGAAATTAAGGAACACCCCATTAACCTGCTGTTCTACCTCAAAGTGGAAACACAAGTTAATATTTTGAAGGCGTGTCAACAAATTTTCATCCCGGTTCACAAAAGACCATCTGGCCTGAACCAAACCTAGCTCCGGGTTATCCTGCAAAAAGGAAAAAAACGTAAGGGTAGGAAAATTAACAAAAAGTACAAGACAGAACAGGGGGGAAAACTGTTTTTCGCTGTTTCCACCTTGAAATGGGGAATGGTCAATTTAAGAAAATCTGGATTAGGTTGAAAGTCAGCATCAAAAATTGCTACAAACTCATAGTCTCTAACATAATCACAACTCATTGCAGACTTGAGATTCCCAGCTTTATATCCTGTCCTTGCTAATCGATGGCGATACACTATGTTTACCCCCTTTTGGCTCCATTTAGCGACCTCTGCCTTAATTAGCAGTTGGATGCACTCATCATCAGAATCATCAAGAACTTGAATTAGTAAATGGCCACTTGGCCAATCAATCTGACAGACTGCAGAGATAGACTGCTCATAAACCTGCATAAAATAGTCGTAAAACCAGTTATATTTGGAATCTAACAGTCTTTTGAAATTACAACTGCTAACTATCATCATTGATTACTCCAACATACAGATAAAATTCATAAAAGCTACTTCAACATAAGAGCAGCATGTATTGCAATCTCTCACCTGTTTGTTTGTGCCTGTTTAATGCCTAAGTTATTTAAATATCTATGCTCTCACATGCTATGTTCACTCCCCATCTCTCCTACAATTATCAAATCTCTGAAAAGCTAAGCAATTGTGAAGAATCCTTAACTCAGATTTGTCACATAGTAAAATAGAGAAACAAAGAGGAAATAGATCGAAAAGGGTATTACCTCACGCTCGTTGCACATGGGAATTTGAACAAGAACCATTGGATACTTGTGCCCAGCTCCCTCCTCATCATCCAACTTGAAGGGATCCCCTTCAATCTTGGGCTCAATTCTTTTGTACTTTATCCACAGGCAACCAAGACAAAGGATCATACGATCCACAGATTGGATAAGGAACAGAACAATGCAAAATTTAGAGAGTGTCTGGATGAGGGGTGCAATGTACTCTGCTCTAAAAGTTAACCAAGCAACATAGAGTGAATGAAGCAATCCTTGCAACTCAGAAGCTTGAGGAATATGCAGATTGGAATTCTGAAAATAATGCCAGCCTTTGAAATAAGCAAGCATTTCAAAAGCAAGAATCGCAATGGAAGCTACTAAGAAAACTCTAATAACTCCAAACAATAACTTCCCTCTTCCCAACTTCCCCCCTTCAATGGCGACTCCTTGCCTGTAGATCAGCCTCTTCCTGATTGTTCCCAACAATGCCGAGAGAACAGTTACAAGCCAAGTTATGCAACCGACGGCTCGATTGGCCTTCAGAAGAAGAACCCACGTGACCTGTTTAGCATTTTTGCCTCTACTTTTCTCCACCGGCCGGAATGCAGCGTCGGGACCGTCGATCTCCACGACGGAGAAATTAGGTTTCTCCATTGTCACAACCACCGGAGTTCCCTTTTGAGAGTCTTTCTCTTTACCCCACCGACATAAAAACCCGAATCCCGGCGCCATTTCTTAAAGACACTGAAGAAAAAACAAAAAAACAAAAAACAAACGAATCGAACGAAACAAAAACAGAAATCACAACCGACGCTCAAAGCAAAACCCCATTTCAAAATCAGTAAACCCCACTAAGAAAAACACTTCAATGGATGGTCATTCCATCATTTTCAGAGAGAATCAGAATGAATGCAGCAGAGAAGAAGAAGAAGAGAATGAGATGGGCTCATTTGTAATGGATTGAACACTCTAAAAACACAACATGAGGGATAAAAACCACATTATGAGGAAAGGTATCAGCAGCTTCATGTGGGGTAATGGTCACGTAATAGCTTTTTTTTTTTTTTTTTTTAACAGCTCGAGAATTTTGATAACTGAGTGAAAGAGCGAAGGAAGCGTATTGCTTAGCTAAGCAAAACAGTGGAGAAGATGAAGAAAATTTTGACCAAAAGAAGACGAAATGTGGTCAAGAAGAATTGAATTGACCCAGTTGGGTAGTTGGATTTGAATTAGAGGGTGAAGAATTGGGATCGCTGAGAGTATTAATAAAAGATTTTAAGAGAATTCGATGCGATTCGAGCTTGTTCTCTTCTATGATTTACGGAACGTGAAGAACCCAACTGTCAAAAACAAGTCTCACCTGTTTATCCAACGTCCAGATGGATTCGATCATGGCGCCCATTCAGATTCCTCTCTCTTCCCCCGCACTTTAGTTTACCCACACTGCCACTTAGTAGGTAATTACGTTGGATAGCACCCAAATAATAATTAAGTTTATAAAATCTCAATTTTCTTATATTTATAAATTAAGAATTCTACAAATATAGCAATTTTTTTATTTAATTGCTATATTTGTAATTCTTCCTTAATAATAATTTTATGTTTACTTTGTTCATCCACTTTTAATTAAGATGATTTAATAATTATTTGTTTTTTCTTTGAGGGAACATTTAATAAGTAGTTATATTTTAAGTGAGAGAATGTTTAACAAGTAGTTAATTCAAACTTTCCATGAAGAATTAATTTTACAAAAAAATTGACAATAATAGTGGGCAATAGCAGTCTGATTAAACTCATTCTCTCTATACAATTTTTTAAATTCATTCTCTATACAATTTTTTAAATCCATATTCTTTATTTACCACTAAACTAATTTGTAATTGTTAGTTAAAATTTTAGTTGAAACCAGATTCTTGAATTTTCAAATTTGACATTTTAATTAATGTCATTTGTAAAAATACTTTATTTGATATCATTCACCGTCTCTTTTCAAATTTGACATTTTAACTAATGTAATTTGTAAAAATACTTTATTTGATATCATTCACCATCTCTTTTGATGTTATAACCAACAGAAGGAAAAATGAGATAGGAAAAAACATTATATTATGTTTTACATAAAAACTTTAAAATACTTTTTTTACAGATATATCAAATTTATAATTAAAAGGATATAAAGTAGAATTTTAGGATATGTTTAATCATTATTGAAAGGATATAAATTGGAATCTTGGATATATTTTATATTGTTAGATGCAATTCTCAAATTTAAACAAAAAAAAATTTATAGGCACTTTTTTCTCGGTTAAAATAAGTTGGAATTGGTGTGACAAAACTAATGTGTAAAAGTCGAAAAACATTTATAACATTATTTATGACATTATTTCCAAAGATTGTTGCGGTAACGGATAAGTAAAAATTGATTGTATGAATGATTTTTTTAGATTAAATAAATGGTTACAATAATATGTTGTCTTTATTTATTTACTTATTTTGAGTAAAACGATATGTAATCTTAATGTTTCGTGTAATTGTAAATAATATTATCTGTGTATCTTAAAAATTTTTTACATCAATCACCATATTAATTTTCATCGTTTACTTAAATAGAAAATAAATATTTTTTTGGAACACATTTCAAAGTTTGAGGTAAAAATGAAACTTTTGAGCATACTTGAAGCCTACTAAAAGTTAATAGGTATTTTGCATGGTGTGACCTAGATTTCATGTCTATTTGAAAATCTTAAAAAATTATCAATTAAAAAAATTCATATGCTAAACTTGTAATCACCGTGATGTTTTTTTGTTAGAACCATTTTAAAATTTAAATGTTGAAATGAAATTTGTGGAAATTTCAATTTTTATCCACCAACCTCCTTTTACAATGTATTAATTTCACCATAAATATTAAATTTCAATAAATTAACTCCTAGGTGCATGTTACCATTTTTATCATCTTTTCAATTTTTTAACTCACGATTTGCACAAATTTAAATTTGATTAATGCATAATTTAACTATTCAATGAATTTGCCAAAATTCATAAACTTTAACAAAAATTCAAATCTATTCTCTATTTTCTTCCGATTTTCTTTTTATAAATGTTATCGGTTTTTTTTAATATTAACAATTTTGAACGTAGATATGTTCTATAATTTATCAAAAGCACGTGAAAATGTTTTTCGCTACAAAAATTTACTAAATATAAAAATTGAGAAGTATTTTTTAATTTGAAGGTTGAAATTCTCACCATATAAGGGCTTCCAAAATTGAGAAGTATTTAAAAAAAAAAAAAAATCAGCAAATTTTGATATCATTTCAACTAAAATATGAAACTTTCTTTTTTTCTTCTTTTTCCTTTTTAAGCCTTGGGGTTTTGTCTACCTTACGGACTCCTGAGGAATATTCGTTCCCTTTTGTAAACTATAAATGCAAAAAGTACGAAAATAAATTTGAATTTACGTCTTTATCCAAAATAATAATAATAAATAAAATCCCAGTCGGCAGCAACGGTGTTTTGCTTTCCGGTTTCCCATATCAGCGGAAGCGCTTAACAGTTAGGAAGGGTGTTTTCGTCTTTGTCACTTTTGAGGGAAAATGGAAAATTAGTAGTTATTTTGATATTTTAATGTGTGTTCAAATTATTTTGCCAACCCATTTTTAAGAATTTAATGCTTAATTAGAGCTATTTAAAAATAAATTGATAAACTTGTGAACATTTTTTTAAACCACTTACAAAAGTAGAGGTTTTTTTCTTTTAAATTAAGTTGAGTCTCTCTAAAAATGCAACATACTAAAAACAAAAAATACGATATCTTTACTCTTGCATATATGTACATGCACACTCGCCATCGATATATTCATTTAATGATAAAAAAAAAACTATATACAATTAACTATATTATTTACAAATAAAGTAAACTCTATTTGAAAAGGGACAAAATATAACTTAATCTACTACTAATTTAAATCTATAGGGAAAATTTTTGTTTTCTTTTCAATTTTTCTTTTCTAACTTTTTCAAAAGTGATTATCTCACATTAAAAAAAATTACAAATTGATATAATTTCTCTTTATTGTGATTGTATAAGTATATTCCACTCAAGCAAATACTATCGATTAATCGTTTTAAAATAAGTTTAAATATTTCTAATCAAAATCAATATTTTGGGTAAAAAAAATATAATTATATCTTTTTATAAAAGTTTCAAAACAATATAAATTAACTTTTTTATAAAAAAAAATGTAAAATTAAAATAGTATAAATTCATAACAATTGAAAAAAAAAAGTGTCATGTCAGATTCTTTGCCAGGTAGCATGCTCCTCTAATGACAAAGACGAAGAGGTTAGATTGCAAAAAGCCTATACGAACCAAATGTGGCATTAAAATCTATCCTACATATTTTTCTTTAGTTTCTATTTTTTGTTTGGTAAATCTTACCTACACATGGAATTTCTTTGATCATTTAAAGTTAGATATAAAAACCTACGCTTGGACTTTTAATTAATTGAATATATGATTGATGTGTCAATTAACTCAAATCAAATATGGTAAAGTGGCTTTCAAAATATACATATGGTCAGTTAAAAAGTTCAAAGGAGGTTGAAAAACTTGCTGACAAGAAGCATCAAAAAGGGTGGAGTTCGAATTTATGGTTTTGTAACCCGGTAGATTGCCGCGTAACTTATAACACTCGTCATCAATATGACATTTGATTCCACAACGAGGACAAATTGGCTGATTATTTTCTTTCTTTCTAGATCTATCAGCAAAGGATTTCGTATCGACATCATTTGTGGCAGCAAGACGAGTAGCAAATTCAATTAAGGAAGGAAACAGATTGTTGTGTACATTCAATCAACGAACGTGGTCGATGTTCTTCTTATGTAATCAGTGAAAATACCTTGGTGATATCAGGTATTAAATTCATAAGAAGAATTTGAGCTCTTAAACTTGCATACGACTCATTTAATCCCATCAGAAAAATCATTACGAATTTTGAATCGAAAAGTTCAAGTAATTTCTTAATTCCTCCACATGATATTCTCCATCACAGGAATTTTGCCAAATAAGTTTCAATTGAGTAAAATACTTCAGTAGAGAGTGTACCTTAATTTATAGTAACTAACTCTTTGCAAAGTTGATAAATATGTGGACTATTGCTTTGTTTAAAATAGTCCTTGAGCTCATCTTGAACAAAATTTTAATGATCACAATAAATAATTACTTGCTCCAATCAATGGCTGAGTGATAAGAACCATTGTAGGTCCATGGAAATGGTGAAGATGAAAAGGATTGAAATGAATATCGATTGACGAAGACTTATTATAAGGATTGTTAGGGTTTGTCATGATAAACAAAAGGAAAAGGAAGGGGAAGACAAGGATGAAAAACACGGGAAGCTATACCATATTGCTATAGTTGAGAGAAAATGAGAATTTGTCTCTTATTCATCAAAAGAGAAAATCCTCTCTCTCTCTTAAGTACATCAAAAAATACACATGCATGAATACGCGAAAAAACCATTTAATTAATACATATATTGCAAACAAAATCCAAATACTTAAATTCAATAACCGTGTGGTAGCGGTCGAACCTTCAATTTGTACTTTAACTCCTATCTTTTTGCTTGTCATCATTCTAACAAAGCCATAATGTATGTTTTTTCGTTTAAATAGATTGAATGAAAAGATAAACACATATAATAAACGAGAACAATTAAATGAGGAAAAAGGATCCACACCGTGTTAAGTAATGAATCAAGAAAACTACGTCCATTCCAAGAATGATTAAGTTAAAAGGACAACTCAAATTTAAATAGTTAGGAGAATAGGAACTTCTTTGTTCATCTTGTTTTTTCGACGCTTAAAATAAACACCACTTCACAAAGATAGTCATTTCAATATTTATTATTATTAGTTCAACTACGAGTGAAAGAGTTAAAACCACTCTTGTCATATTCAGAATCACTCAAAATTAATTCAATATTTAATTTTACATTTTCAATTTTTATATCATCAAAATTAGTTTTGAATTATTAAAAACATGTTTAAGAGTAATTTAAAATAACATGTCTTAAATTAGTTAGAGTCAAATCTCAAGCTAACTAATCATTTCAAATCTCATCTTTATATATCATAATTTTGAATTAAAGATGTTTATACATGACTTTGATGAGATAAATATATCCTAAAAACACAACACAAGGGGTATTGAAAATTATCATGAATATTAGGTACTAAACTATATATTTAGCCGCTTATAGCCAAAATATAATACATGTCCTCACCCATAAGAATGAAATCTATCATTTTTTATATATATATTTTTGTCTGGGTTTATCTTTTAATGATGCGAGATTAAAGTAGATTATAACTTGTTGGAATAGACCGTGTTTGTCGCATCCCTAATTGCTCAAAATCAAGATAAGGAAAGAATAATTTTAGTTTAATCGGTGTTTAAAATGAGTAATTAATGATTAATAAAGTTTAAATGGTTGTGTGCTTAGCTGTCAGGCATATTCGAAAATTATAGAGAGAAAATTGGGGTTTGCCAATTTAGCATAAAAATTGTGAACCAAATTACCAAACAAGCAAATACACCTTTACTTCAAAGTCCCTCTCTCTTTCTACTGTTTTACTTATTTTATAGCACTGTCTTGTGATCCACAACAATCTTTTTTTAAAAACAGGATATACTTTTAGAAATAAAAAAATAAAACCAGGATATTAATTATTAAGACATATAATCCAATTGAATTGAATGTTTCTAAAAAAAATTTAAAAAATAAAAAGAATGATTTTTTTTTCTTTTTTTAATTTTATTTAATTTCTAGGATTTGAAATGATTCAATGGACCTGAAAACCATCCTAGCTATGAGTTGGACTGTCTTTTAGATTTTGTTTTCTCAATTTCTTTAATATCATTTTAAAGAGTGACCACCCTCTCAAATTATTAAAAACGTAAAAGATATCTAAAATGAAAAATTTTAAGTCTTAGCCATCTTATATTTTATTTTTTATTTTGAAATTTGTGCCGAGTTTCTTACCATTTTTTTATGTAGTTTTTATCACTTTAATTTTTAGTTAAATTCTAAAATCATATAATTTGAAAAAACTATTCTCTTGTTCAATTTTTTTAAAAAACATACTTAATTTTTTAAAACACTTATAAGATAAAAGTAGTGTTTATAAATTTAATTAAAAAAATAATAAAAAACTAAATAATACTCAACCAGAAATGAAAATAAATTTATTTTATAAAATAAATCAACGGATAAAATAGAGTGCTTTATCATTTATATTTTCTTTTATTAGAAGGAGTTATGAAAAATATAGAGTGAAACTTTCAATTTTTCCTATTAAACCTAAACCATGACGAATTTAAAATACTATCAATCTGTATTCAAAGTCTATAGTAAAAATTTTAAATTTCTAACATCTTCAACTTTTTTAAAGCGAAACCACTAATTTTTAATACACAACATAAACTAATTTCTCAAATAAAGGAGTAGAGCAATTTGTTTTTTTTTTTTATAAAAGAAATATATCAAACCAAAGCAAGCTAGACACAAGTAAAGTCCTTGAGGACATACCATTTAGAAATCAATCACTCCAGAAAAACTTTTTTTCAAAAATTATTTAAAACCCTCATCAGAGAAAGAGAGACTACTAAACAACTCGCCGGGAAGTCAAACTTCCACCATCATAAAGGCAATGAATAATCTTGAAGTAGGGGTGATGGTTAGTTTGGTTTTGTCGGTTTTTGAGGTCAACTAAAAACCAAACCAAATTAATCGGTTTCATAATTTAAAAAATAGACCCAAATTAATGTCCAAATTAATGAATTGGTTTTTATTTGGTTCGGTTTATTATTGTTTGGTTCTTGATTTTTGACATTTTTTCTTGTGATTTTTTATTTTTATTTCTACTTTTGTTTTGAATGGGTCATCTTAATTGTTTTTAAATTAAATTTTGGTCCATTTCTTTTATTATAAATTGAAATTGGACATTTTTGTTTCTTTTTATTGGCACTTTTCTAAATATAGCAAACATACATGTTGCATACTAATTGATTTGTTTTTCTAAACAACAAATATACATGCATAGTAATAATTAAAATACTAAAAAGATAATATCTACTATCGGAGTTTATTTTTAAGGCACCCTCAGTTCGATTTGGTTTTGATTAATTATTTTTTTTTAAAAAAATGAATCAATACTTTTCGATTTTCTCCAAATACAAACCAACAAGTCCAATCTTATACTAAAAAATCAAATCAAAACAATGGATCAATTTGATTGGATTTTTTTTTTTTTTTTGTTGCACCCTCAATCGGAAGCCCTATTCTGGCTTAAATGGTAAAACTTATACTCTTTATTAACATCTTACAAGTTTTAAGGTAAATTACTTTTAATAATAATAATAATAATAATAATTTTAAAATTTTAATAAATAAATAAAATAAAATAAAATAAAATAAAATAAGCTTTCTGAGTAGTATATGGAACATTGATTAAATTATGAAGGTAAATGTATCATTATCTGTAAATGGGTTGGGATTGAGTAATGGTGTCTACATTTTGTAGGTTATGATCAGATCTGTACTTTGACAAACATGTGATGAGAGACATGCCACATAGTGTTGGATGGTACACTAATCACTATCACCCAACTCTTAGTTGGACAACTATGGGTCTCTTTTACAAATCTATACTTTTTTTATTAGGCTAAATTATATTTACTTCAATCTTTTTTTTTCTTTGTTTGAGTTAGCTTATGCACATTTCGACTAATCTTATAGGACAACTCGCCTGATCCTGTAACATATAGATGGTCGATCATCGATTGAACCCATAAATTTTTAGCCATTTATTGAAATGTTTTTTTTTTTTTAACGTTAGGCCAACCAATTATTATACTTTAGAATGATTCATTTTTATCACTAACTTTTAAATTGGTTCTAAAGAGTATACCTTTGATATTTGAAATTATTTACATAATTAGTTTATGAATATCAGCTATCATATCAATTATCACACATATTTTATCATTGTTGAACATTATTTGTCACGCCATCTTTCATCTTATTTTAATGAGGGAGAAAAAAAATCTCCAATGACTTCTTTTTTTTTTAAATAAATTTTGAAATTTAAAGAATAAAAATTAGAGTTTTCAAAATTTGAAGACATAAATATCGATGAAAATAACATTGTAGGTCACTTAAAGAAACTAGGCTACACAATCCTTGCAGAGACTCGACTAAACATTATTATCTTTATAATACAATATGTAGGGAGATGAGGATTGTTAGTACAATGACCAAGACACTCATTGTGTTTAATTATAATAGTTGATGTCAAAATATACATAACCACTCACATGACAGTAATGATAAATTTATAATTTGAAGAAGGGAATATCTACAAAATAAAGAAAAATAATCTTGAAATCAAAATCAAAGATGGAGAATTGTTTTGTAAATAATAATTTAAAAATTCAAGTTTTAAATCAATATCTTAAATCAAGACTGAGTTATAGATGAAGTTTAAATTCAGAGTTACAGATATCAAATATCTCATATGAAGTTATAATAATGTATTTATAAGTAAAATGAGATAGAATTTACCTTTTCCTCTTATACTACACATGTTAGAATTAGATCGCTCAATGATTGGTCCAACTTCACCCACAACAAAATACATATATAAAATAGTTGGTACTTAGATTTCACTTATGCCATATTTACTACTCTATAATTAAAATTGTTGTAAAGTTCATAATTTTCGTAATATTGTTTATTGAACATTTATAAACCGTACTACATTAGTTTGAGAAATTTTTCATACTCAATCAGTGCTTGCTACTTAAGGAGCTTTTAAATATTACGTGAGTTATATATAATAAATAATTATTTAATAAAGGTAATATGTATTAGTGAAGAAATTTTCCGATGTAATTGTTGTTAAAAAAAAAAAAAAAAAAAAAAAAAAAAAAAAAAAAAA
>QLSR01000552.1:885279-956185 GCA_031780015.1 Citrullus colocynthis | reverse complement strand
AAAAAAAAAAAAAACTCTACCATCCCATCCAATCAATTACTCCGACGGCAGACAAAAGAGACTTTAAGAAAATGATGCAGTTCAGAAAGGGAAAATAAATTTTGTTTGTGAGTTTGCAACTGATAGATACGTTTATTCATGTCCCGAGGACATGACAAGTTTCTTTCTCGTGTTTTTTGGGTGAATAAAAGTAAATTATTTATTGAAAAAGGTCAAAAGAATTAAAGTGGGGATGTTGCTTCTTAAGTTGTTAAGACGGAAATAGCGAAGTCCAACTTTTATCGAAATTTCTATAAAAATATCAATAAATTTTATATTTTCAAGGAAATTTAAAATTTAAAAATAAGCAATTATTATTATTATTTTAAATAAGTAATTCATTAATATTACTTCACATTATTCATATATTACTTTTTATATTTTTTTATGATATTAATAACAATATTGATCTACTTTTTAGTCCGTATCTAGTCATGAACATATGAAATATCGATGCAATTTTTTCTATGATAGATTTTTAATGTAAAAAAGATTTGTTTTGAGTGAAATATTCCATATGGTCATCTCCCATATTAAGAAATATTATTTAACATATAATTAGAGAAAATGAAGTTTAAGTCTCATTTTACTTTTTTTTTTTCTCCGGTCATATTTCAACTTCTAAACTTTAAATGTCCATTTTAGTTTTTTAACTTTTAAGTTTTGCCATATTAGTCTTTGAATTGTAAAAATGTCTATTTTAATTCTACGTTTAAAAAATAACTATTTTTTTGTTTTTTGTCATTGCTTTTATTTTACTTTAAACAAGTTGATAATATAGCTTGAATTATGTATACTAATATATTAATATGAGTATGTATTCAACCATCATGGGTTGGAAGCAAGTTTTGAGAAATCTAGTGTTAGGTTAAAGTAATATAGCAAAAATAAGAGGGTGATCTGAAAGTTTAGGAACCAAAAACACAAGTTCACAGGCAAAAGTACAATATTTGGGTAAATTTTCCTACTACGGTGGTGGTATGGAAATTTTTGCATACTCCCACTAGTACGGTAGTAGTTTGTTTTACTAATAATTAAGTCCATATGAACATTCAATTTTGTGTTCCCAGCATATTCATAAAATTTAATTGATTTACTAGATATTAAATTAAACTTTGGGTCCAGTATATCCATGAATGTTAAAAATGTTGAATAGGTTAAAAGATCCACTAGACAGAAAAAATAAAAACTTAGAAACTCATTAAACACATATAAAAACATTAAAACTTTAAGAATCTATTAAATAGTTTTAAAGTTTAAAAACTCATGAACACAAAATTAAACACTCTTCAAAGTTAACGGACTAAATGAACACAAAGCTTAAAGTTTAAGCCTTATTTGGTAACTTCGTCTTTAGTTTTTTAATTTTTGAAACTTATGCTTTTCTCCCAATTTATCAATTATAATACCAAATTTATCATAAAAGTACTTGAATTTCTTGTGAAATTCTAAAAAAAAAAACAAAATTAGAAAAAACTACTATGTTTAATTTTCAAAACGTTACTAAATTTAAAAAAAATAATAATAATAACAAAACATACAAATTTATAAATGAAAATAACATTTATAAACTTAATTTTAAAAAAACATGGTAACGTAAAAGAATAAACTTGTAATTTAATTATTATTTCAAACTTTCTTTGTTGTAGGACTAAAAAAAGCTTTTAAATACGACAGTGTTTTGGTAGATTTATTTATAAAATGAGTGTACAATAAATAATATTGAAAGAGTTTAAATAATTTTTGTTGTAAGGCATTTATGAGTAAATAATTACAAGATAGGGGTTCGGGTCTTAGGGTGGGGGTAATATTGGGCTAGTTGGGAAAAAGTGACGCACATGACAATGAAATAACAAGAAGCAAATAGTACAATAAACCACGTGCTTTGGGGGGTTAATGAATACATGAATAATCCTCATCTCACAGGTTTTCCCCAAAATTATTGGCCTTTGTTTTGGGCATTTGCAAAAATCTTTCCTGGAGGTGGGTCCCATATGACCACGATGAAAGATATTTATATTAATTTATATCTCTAAATTTTTTTGTGGTAAAAATTAAAAACTTAAAACATTTAAACTCTAAACTTCCATATAAGTGTATTAATTTATACCTTCTTATTTAAAAATCTAAACTTTTGTATGGAACTTAAAATTGTTTTAATTAAAATATTTAGTTATTAACAATAAATTAATTTAGATTAGTTATTAAAAATAAATTAATTTAGATTAGTTATTAAAATTATATTTAATAATCGTCAGTGTATCAATTTAACTGTTGAATTAATAAAATGAACGAATAAATTCATAGATTCAAAAATACATATACTAAAATAAAATTCTTATATAATAATGCTTAATATTTACTTAAAATAATAAGTTTAGACATTTCAAATTATTAAAATAGGACAGGACTCAACAATGTTTTCAATTATTACATCACACTTTAATGTTTATTTTTAAAATAGTTATTTACTTTTCTAAAAAATAATTTCTTAACTTTTTTAAAATTTATGGACTTATTAGATATAAGTTTGGAAGTTTTATGTCGTATTAAATAAAATATTTAATTTTATGTCAAATAAATCCATGAATTAAAAAAATGAATATCTCAATCATTTATTAGACCTGAAAATGAAAGCAATGACTAATTTAACATTTTTCAAGTTCAAAGACCCATTAGAGATAGAGTAGAAAGTTATGAGACATATTATATACTTTTTAAAGTTCATAGACCTATTAGACAAAAACATAAAAGTATAAGAACTAAACATGTAATTTAACATATTCGAAATTTTTAAATTCGTGATTGTTATATGATGTTAATTGGACTAAAAGAGTTGTGACTTAACATGTCATGACCTAAAATGATAAGACAATTAACATTCCTTAAACAAGTTTAAAAGACTATTTAAAAGAAGAAGAAGAAATAATATACTATTGATATTTGGTGGATTGCACTTTTTCTTTTCTTTTTCTATTTTAAACTTCAGCGGGTGGATTTCACTTTGCTTTCACTAAATATAAATAATATCCTAAAGAAGTGGACAATTTTCCCATCTGATTCTTGCCTTGGAGTGAGGAAAAAAAATTGTTGAGGAATCGGAAATTTACTCATAAGGCTGTCCCAATGGAACTTTATACAGATATAAAACTCTTGAGAGTGTCCAATGGCAGTGGGTTTGGAATCTAAATAGACAGGGATTTACTTTGGGCATTGAAGGTGGAACATGAAGACTTCCCTCATACTATGTTGGTTAAATTACAAATTTCTTCGTATTTATTTATTCTTTGAACGATTCCTAAGTTTTTGATCATAATTGTAATACACTTCTAACATAGGCAATAGTCAAAATTTTAAGAAAGTATTTTATCTATTAGATATAAAGTTTTCAATTTTGTGTCTAGTATGCCCGTGAATTTTAAGAATTGATGAATGAGTCAATGACTTGTTGACCAAAGTTTGAAAATTCATGACTTATTGGACATGAATTTGAAAATTTAAGCCTATTTGACAGTTTTAAAAGTTCAAGAATTTAATGGACACGAAATTAAAATTTCAAGGACAAAATGTTTAGGTCTCGTTTGACAAACATTTGGTTTTTAGTTTTTAGTTTTCTGAAAATTAAGCTTATAAAACTTCTAAATTTCTTACTTTGTTATCTATCTTCTTACCGATATTTTAAAAAATTATGTAAGTCTTGAAAACTAAAGAGAAATAGTTTTTAAAAATTTGTTATTGTCTTTAAAATTTGATTAAAAATTTAACTTTTGTACTACAAATTACTGAAAAAAAAATTGAGAGATAATAAAAAATAAAATAGTTATTAAACGGAATTTTAAAATAACATAAGATGGTTGTCCACATTTGAAATAATATTTAGATACGGGGAATGGTTGTGTTAGTAAAACAAAGTACGGTAAAACCGTAAAAATGTTCTTAATAAGAAGTACAGATAAATATGATTTGAAACAAAAAGCTCTACACCAAACTCCTTACTTCTGACATACATATAATAGGTGAAAATATCTTATTTGCATCATTATCTGTCAACATATTCGTTAATTTAAGTTATGGACCCAAGCAACATGTGATGATTTATTCTCTTAAAATCTTCCACAATTAATGTTATCTATCACATTTTTGTTAGCATACCCGCAAAAATTGATCAATAGTCCATCCGAATATAGCTTGTGGATAAGGACAAGATTGATGATTTGATACCAAGTCTACCAATAATTTACCTATAATTTACATTATTTTATAATAAGTTGTTTCATATCATGAACACTTTGACTCTTGTTTATAGTTTACTACCTTTACATATTTCTAATTATTTTTAATTTATTTTGTAAAAATTGGTAATATGTGCACATGTTATGCTTATAAAGTTAGATACAAATGTGTAAGGAAATGTTATTTTGAATCTGCTTTTGCCAAACAAGACATCCCATGAATTCTATCAAGAATAGCTTTAAGAAGAAATTTCTCTAATAATTGAGTCAGCCAGCAATGGTAAAGCATTTCTGTAAGACAAAATTCGCTATTCAATTTATACAAGAAATCAAAATCTAAAAGTGTCTAGGCCAACTTACTCGTAATCTTGACTGATCTTATGAGACAACCAATTTGACCTTACAATATTTTAATGTCAAGAATACTCATAGGATATTAAATCCTAGATAAGTGGCCACCATAGATTTAAACCTTTACTTCTTAACCATTTATCAAGCCCAAAGATTTTATTTCCGCTAAGCCAACCCATGAGCATTAAAATCTGAAAACACTAAAGTCTCCTTTCATGTCGTTTGTTTCTTCAGAAAATAATCCTTTAGATCAGAACTAAATACACAATTCAACCAATCAAGTTCGAAGCTAATGACCTAATAATGGTGAACAAATCCAGCAAAACTTAGAAGTAAACAAAAAAGGTTGGTATGTTACATGTTCCAAACTATGGGGTCACTCCTAGTAATACATTGAACTGTTTCTTTTCACTTTGTCGTGGCCCTTGCACTCATAGAAGAGTGGTAATTGGTACTTCTTTGCTTCCTATAGGACGTATAAACATCATCATATTGACTATCCTCATTTGGATTGGCCGTTGCTCCAAGTCCTAACCTTCCCGAGCCTTTCCGATCTACACTTCCATCAGCGTAAGCACCCGTCTCTGGGTCAACCTGAAGGTTGGGAGGGGGAGGAATGCAAGCTCCACCCTTACGTACAGGTGCTTCTCTCTCATACTCAAAATCGTCGTCTTTGGCATCAGAACTCATGGGTCCTTCTGAGGGATTAACCTCACCAATCTCTTTAAAGAACTTAGATACTCTCTCAAGAACTTCAGAGGGAGATATATTGGATGGAGGAATAATAGTTGGAATATCCAAAGGGCTCATGGGAGAATATGGGACTCCACTTCCAATCTGCATTTTTCTCACCATTCCAGGAATAAGACCAGGAGGGAACAAAGGATATGGCGGCAATTTTTCACCCACAGCAGGAGGCTGTGGTGGCATTAACTGGGCATTGGGCTGTTGGTTTGGTGGTTGAACAGAAGTTGGCAAAGGAATGGAGCTTACAAAAGCAGCAGTGGGTATTGCACTTGGTAGAAATTGCTGTGGTGTCATGGATCTTGGCAGCGCCTGGCCTGAGGGAACAGCCTTCTCAGAGTGCTCTTGATCGGGAAAACTTGGAATTGCGCCTTGCCTGTCAGGTTGCCACTGGTGCACAGTGTGGTTATTTGTATGCTGTGTCAATCCTGCATGGCACCAAGAACTTTAACAAAGATTGTACCCATTTGACCTGAAAAATATCATTCTCTCACAACGACACGCTCCAAATGAGAATAGACATGAATGCATACAAAATAAAGGAGAAAAACGAGAGAGGGGCCTACCGGCAGCTACATCTGCTGCAGCGGGAAGCTCTTTTGGATGCCCTGACAAAGCTTTAGTTGGTACCCCATTAATCATTTCACCCTCAAGTCTGTTAATAGTATCCTGATCATAAATCTCCTTGGATGCCCAGAACTGTACCAACTTCTGTAATTTCAACTGGCTCTCCTCCTTCATTTGAGGGTTGTGATATACTCTTGCTAGCATGGAACCTAAAACTGGTTCAAATGCTAGAGCTTCGTTGTCGAGGTCATTTGAGTTGATTCTTCGCATCATGCTGCAAAATTTGGAAGAAAAATTAACGAGGAAAGATTCCATACACCTCGAATAATTATATTGCAGTACTGATATCAGATTAGTTGGTCAACATAAATGATAATTTATTGAACAGAGCTTCTAGAAAAACCATCAACTGATGTGATTCTATTTAAGGAGCCAGACAGGAGAGAACATCCCTCACTTTCACGAGCAGTTAGTTTAGACATGTTTAAGAAAACAAAAAAAGTTGTAAATGGTATTCAACAGCAATCATGAACTTCAGCACGCTAAATGCACTAAACCAAGAAATTATAAATTTGAAATAACAATAGTGGAAGCAATAATATGGGGGCGTACCTCTCAAAAAGAATGTCATTGACGAGGTATATTATATGAAGTTGCTTCTCAGAATCATCTATGTTAAATATCATGTCTCTAAGTGCCTCAGCCATGGCTGGAGCAAATGGAGACCGCTGCATGAACCAAGTTTTGGCACCTTTAATTGATTCTTTTGCACCAGTGAGATTATTGAGCACATTGTTGAGCTCCAAAGCAACATCAGAAGGAAGAGGTCCAGAAAGCCCTTTAAAAGATTTTGAAGATTGATCGTAATCTGACCGACCAGGGATACCAAAAGCCTGTTGATGGTGCTGCTGCTCATAGAAAGAAGCAAAAGGAGTTTGATGCATTTGAGGACCCCCAATTATTGATGCAGAAGCATTCAATGGAGGAGCATTAAGGGGAGACGGACTTGTCATAGGATTTGGATGAGGGTGCAACATGGGCATAGATGAAGATGGAAAGGGAGAATTGAAGGGTCCTCCAAGATGGGGGCGAGTCATTAGCCAAAGCTTATAACGGTAGTAACTCTGACCCTCCCCACCAAAGAGAAAGCCATAAGCTGGATTGTCCTGTTGTTTTTCTCGTATCATGGATTCAAATTCAGGGCCATTCTTTATGATATACTCCACGAGTTTGTCTATACGTTTTTGGAGCTCAGGGTCTGAAGGAGGTGGAACTGGTGGTGGAGGAGCAGAATCATAGGGCCCATGGAAAGGTGAAGGAACCATGGGAGGAGGTAAATGAGAAGCAAAAGCTGGTGGTGGTTGCTGCTGCTGTTGAAGATGAAGAAGGTGAGGGTGGGGTGGATGATGAGGGTGAAGTTGTGGTTGCTGCTGCATAGGGTGGTGATAAGGGTACTGCTGCATAGCAGGATGTGGCGGTAGGAAAGGAGGACCTGGAACAGATGGAGGAAATTGTTGATGTTGGCCATGAAATCCAAACGGCTGCTGCTGTTGCAGATTGGTTGCTTGTCTTTGCTGTTGTGCATAAGCAGCCATAGCAGACGCAGCTGCATAATCTTGAGACTGTCGATCCATTAGCTATCGAGAATTCTGTATCAGTAATCAGCGGGATAACAATCTCGACAAAATCTTCAATCTACGGACACAAATTAGGCAAATAAACAAATCGTTAATCATCCTCCAAACGATCAAAAACTATAATTTCGTCTTATCCCATTTCGTATCATTAAACAAGTCCAACTTGAAAGTATGTGTGAATCAACTATATTTCACCTAATCCATCCTCCAAAAAATAATCAAAAGCTATAATTGTCACGGCCACATTTCAGATAATCAAACAATTCCAAATTGAAAGTAAGTATCAATCAACTACATTTTACTAAATCCTGACAATTCAACAGTAAAATCATCGAAAACGAGCCAACATACATAAACCGCTAGCTTGCAGTACTTTCACACGGCATTTCAAGAACATCGTGAACAAAAATCCTATAACTTCTTTGTATCTTTGACATCAGAATCTCGGCAACATAAAGGAAATTCGTCCAAACCAGTAAAAAGAAGAAAAAAAATGTTTTAAGTGCCAGAACATATCTACAACACTAACCAGCGTTGTCTTTCACAGCAGCCTCCGAGCTGCTTCACACTCTTTCTTGGTCCTCCCTTCCTTCTCTCTCTTCGTTCTTGCAATTCCACGACGGCTCCGGCGAGGTTGTTTGTCGGTCGCCGCTGTAATTTCGGGTCTTCGAAACGGATCCTTAGGGCTTCAACCGAACCCTGCGAGATAAACGCATTCGCCCAGGTCCTTTACCTCCGAGATGGAATAGAGAAAATGTATTATTTCCTTTATTTTTCTATTTTTCAAAGAACGGTCTTCCTAATTCCTACTTTACATCTTACCTTTAATTTCACGGGTCCAATTTTAGTCTAATAATTTTGATAAAATTAATAAATCTTAAATTTTGTAATTTAAGGAGGAGTCGTAGATACTAAATGGTGATTTGAGATGTTAAATTGGTTATTATAGTCAATAGTTTGTTGGTTATAATAGTGTGTAGATTTCTGTTTTTTGAATGCATATTATTTTAGCCTTAGATGTAATAGTATGTATTTGGGTGTAAACTATTTTAGTATGGGTGGAAAATAGTAAAATATTGTTCAAAAAGAGAATATGAGTAGAGAATATTAAACACTATAATAAATATGAATATTGATTGTAAATTATAATCAACTATTATAATTGAAGTCTCAAACATGTAGTGAGCTATTATAGTCCAAACACTCCCAAAATGGTTTTTTTTTTTTTTTAAATTTAAGAAATCAACAATCAACTAATTATGATGCCTAGTTTTTAGATCAATGACTAAAATTAAAATTTGAAAGTATGGGAACCAAATGACATCTTAATCTTAATTAACCTTTACCTATTTGACCTAACCTCTATCTTGACATAAAAGGCGAGGCCAAGGTGCACAGTTTAGGCACACCCCGACGCAATAGGATTCAAGATGAACTCATTTAAGCATAATACACACAGGAAAAAGTAGACTGTAGAGGGATTTAAGGCTTTTTATGGCATCTTATGTCAAATAGTAGGTCCAGGTTTGTTATGGTGTTAGGAATGCGATCAAAGTACCATGTCAACTATACAAATAGATGATAATGGATATATTATGGAGAACAACTATGAATGAGATCTTTTGGTAAAAACAAAGGTAACACCGTGAGGTTATAATAAATTATTATATAAGACAACTAAACACTGTGAACTAATAATTTCAATTTTGTATTTAAAAACACTTTCATCAATCGAGTTTTTTCTCATTGATTTTTCTAGTATATGATCGATTGAGTTAGTCATTGAAGTTGGTGGTTATAATTGGTCACTGAAGGTGATGGTAGAAGTTGGTCACTGAAGGTGGTAGTCGCATATAGCTGGACATCAAAGGTGGTCATTGAAACATGTCACGAGAGTGAGACGATATTAGTTGTCAATGGCGATTATGTTGTTAGAGTTGGTGATCAAAGATAATCGTTGGAGCATGTCATCGGCAGTGGCTGACGATTTGAGTCATTGAAAATAGTAGAGAGGAAGAGAGAAAGATAGGATTTCTCTATTAGTATGTAAACTTTAATAGCAAACATTGTCGAAGTCGGTGGAGTTGAACTATTTAACATCAATTTGTAAAGTTGGTAGGCCAAACATCAATTTGAGTTAAAAATACAACTCAACTCAATGCCTCAAATACCTTAATAGTTTTCAAAAGTTGACATATTAAAAAATTAAAGAAAAAAAAACTACAAATTAAGAACCTAAAGAAAGGAGAGAGAAAAAAGAATTGAAGACAAAAAGAAAAAAGAAAATATAAAACAAAATAAAATAATAATGACACAGCCCTAATTCCCAATGGAGTGGCGCGAGAGTGCCTGCTTTACTTAATCTCAAAACCTCTCTTATCATAAAACCTCTGATCCCAAAACCCCTCTTCTTTGGCGCCTCAGTTCTGTCTGAAACTGTGTCCGTCTCTTTTCATCCCGTTCTCTCTCTGTACTTGAAAGTGAAAGCGTAGCCGAGAGAAGCTTGGAAGCGAATATGCTCGCCAATTGATACTGTTGAGGCAATGAGCCAGCTTCAGAAGAGCTTGTTATTGGCCACTTCTTCCAGTAACGCCATTTCTTCCTCTGTATTTTCAACAACTCCGTCTGCTTCATCCTTGCGACTCTGTCCTTTCATGGCTAAGGTTCTCATATTCTATCAACTCCCCTATGCCATTTTTTCTGATTTTTTTTTTTTGTTCGCAAACATTTATAGTCGCGTTTTTGTCTAGAGAATTGTCTGGCAGCAAGTATTTTGTATGAAATTTTCGAAAACTTATACGGTAATGGTCAATATTATATATCTATAGCGTTCGAAGAGTTGCAATTTTATACTGGCTTGGAGTTTTGTTAACGCCAAACTTCTGGTGTTCAACATTTTGGTTACTTCCGCTTATTTCTTTTAATTGTTTTGGAGTGAATTTATATATTCGTCGCGGTGGTAATGGGTTTGCTACCGACTTTTCTTGTTGTTTAGCATGTTGCTTTTGATTTATTTAAGTTATTCTCTTACATTCTGATATAGGGATTTGTTTTGCAGCATATATTAGAGATGAGCAGTATGAAAATTTTAGAAACCTAAGTGATAACGGTCAATACAATCTTCCTAGAGAAAAGTTGCAAGAGTTGCAATTTTCATGCATGCTTAAATTTTTGTTAACGAACGTTTGCACTTCTGGTATTTGACTTTTTGATTACTTCCTCCCACTTGATATTTTTCTGAATGCGTTGGAGTGGCCTAGTGAAGTGTGAACTTATGTTTTTATGGCAGTGAGATAATATTTTCTACCAATCTCTCTTTGCAGTTTTGTTGGTTGTATTTGAGTTTTTAATTTTCAGACTCATACACTCCTGTTTATGGATTCGTCTTGGACTCTTGAAGCAAATATTAGAAACGGACTTTTTTGAACATTTTAAAAACTTATATGGTAATGGTCAATCATATCTCGTAAGGAAAAACATTCAAAGAGTTGCAACTTGAATGTCTGGCAATGCCATGCAAATTTCTGCCATTTGACAATTTTAGTTACTTCCGGTGACTTTCTCTTTTATTCCGAGTATTATGGAGTCGCCCGGTGGTGATAATACGTTATTTTGTTTGACATTCATGTTACAGTTGCAGAGCAGCACTCTTCAAAATTATACTAGCAAATGCGTACCTATTTTACCTTTTACCGCTGCCTGTAATTACGCCAGATGTTCTCAGCTTGTTTTTAGAAAAGGCGGAGTAACATTTGCTATCAAGACTGGGCGTGCAAAGGCTGGGCAGTATCGTACATGTGATGGGCCAAATTGTGTTTTCACTCTATATTCCTGCTCACCATTGGGATTTCCTCATTCTGTTGCATCATCAAATGCTTATAATCGACAGTTGTTAAATGACACTTTTACACCTAAACTTCCTAATTATAGAGCGTTTGGAAAGAAGTTCTTTTCTAAATCTCCAAAAGCATTGAATGTAACTGAGAATAATAATATTAAATATGTAAGGAATGGAACAAGTACATTCCCATTTGAAGGATTGAATATAAAATGGAAAGGTGCAAAGCCTGCTGCTACATCCAGGAAAAAGAGAATTAGTGCTTCAGGGCCCTCGGGCTCCACTAGTGTTGATGGAACAAATTCAAGCAATCAGTTGTTTGGGGCTACGAAGGAGGCAGGTCTAGTTTCATCTAATTCTTCTTCATCCATTAGGAAAGCATCCAAGGGTTTGAAAGAAAAGAAGTCTTGGAGCAAGAAAAAGAAGGAAGCTGTTTCTTCAACCAATGATGCAGATGTTGAAGCATTATGCAAGGATGGTCAGTCAAAGAGCTTACGTAGTAGCAATATTGATCAGGATGTTGTACAAGATCCAAAGGTTTGCAAATAGTAATTAATGGATGTTTTCAATCCATTTTTCCTGTCTCATTGCATTATTTTAACTAACATTGGAGTTTTTCAGAAAAATGTGACCAAGGGCACTTCCAGAGATTCTGCTTCAACAAAACAACAATCGAATAAGAAAAAAGGTAACTCTAGCAGAAAAGGAGAAGCTCAAAAAGACGCTAACAAGTTGCCACAGAAGCCAAACCTTGTAGTTGATGCAAGGGGGAAATCTCAGGGAATAACAACTTTCAAGCAGCTATATCCCCCAACCGGAAAGTCTGTTATGGTGGTGGAATCTGCTACAAAGGCAAAAGTTATTCAGAATTATCTTGGTGATATGTTTGAGGTGCTACCTAGCCATGGCCATGTTAGAGACTTGGCTGCAAGGTCAGGATCTGTAAGACCCGATGATGACTTCAGTATGGTGTGGGAGGTTCCTTCTGCTGCCTGGACTCCTCTCAAAAGCATAAAAGTTTCCTTAAATGGGTATGCGGCTTCTGTTAGCTTGGCCTGCATGCAACTGTATTATTGACTGGTTTGATAATGATTGCTAAGTCAATGCGTATTCACACATGTACATTTGCATTTCTTTTATTAAGTTTGGTATGCTTTTTGTATATGGTTTGAATTGTTGTGCTTGTGCATCTGAGTCATTTATTTTGTGATGTCTAATATGCCTTATTTTTTTCTTACCTCCAATTATGTCATTTATTTTGTGATGTCTTATATACTTTCTTTTTCTCTAACCTCCAATTCCTTCAGGTTTAACTTTCTTTCCCTTTACTATGTATTTATTCCTCAGAGCAGAGAACCTTATTCTTGCATCTGATCCAGATCGTGAAGGTGAAGCTATTGCTTGGCATATAATTGAGATGTTGCAGCAGCAGGATGCTCTACATGAAGGTATTAGTATTGCAAGGGTCGCTTTTCATGAAATAACTGAGGCTTCTATCAAGAGTGCCTTGCAATCTCCTAGAGTAATTGATGCAAACTTGGTTCAGGCTTACCTTGCTCGGCGTGCTTTAGATTATTTGATTGGATTTAATATTTCACCGTTATTATGGAGGAAATTACCAGGTTGCCAATCAGCTGGGCGCGTTCAATCAGCTGCACTTGCCCTAATATGTGACAGAGAAATGGAAATTGATGAATTTCATGCACAAGAATATTGGACTATTGACATTGAGTTGAAGCAAAAAGATCCTTGTTCTTCCGTGGAAGAATTTGCAGTCCCCGCTCATTTGACCCATTTTGATTCTAAGAAGTTGAATCAGTTTGCAATCAGCTCCAACACAGAGGCAAAGAATATAGAAATTGCACTGAAATCAGTAAGTTTTCAAGTGCTTAGCTCTAAAAGGAATAAAGTGCGGAGAAACCCTCCAATGCCATATATAACATCTACACTCCAGCAAGATGCAGCAAACAAATATAATTTTCCTGCAACTTACACAATGAAGGTACATGGTAATTTTGTTTGCCCTCATCATGAGTTTCCCATGATATAAGATAATGCAGCTTGTTGAGTTAAAATTTTACTTCAAATCAATAGTCAACACCAATTAGTTATTCTCCCTTTTTTTTATATCTATGAGGAGGGGTTGTTTGGGGTGCTGAGTTGAGATACAGTATCTGGAGATATGATGTCTGTGGAGTTTATATATTTGTGGAGTTCATATATCTATGCTTTTAGTGTTTGAGGCATTGAGTTCATATATCAGGGGTATCTGGTGTAGTTTTTTTCTTTTTACATAAATAATTTGTTCTTGTGATGATTATTTTTGTTGGAAAACTTTTTTATTCAATAATTCTACACATTTTTTTAATAAACCATAGATTATATTTTATTTTGTTGTTTTTAAGCATACATGTATTGTTGAGAGTTTTGAGAAATGAGGTCTAAGGTTTACTCTATATTATGCATTTCAATTTTTGTTTTAATTTAAGCAATCATTTTACAAATTTGTGCATGTGACACTTTTAGTTAGTCATTTTTATTTTGACACTTTTGATAAAAAAAACTTTTTGAAATAAATACACTCATGTGTTTGACAATTTTTTTCTGAAAAGTGTTTTTACATACAAACTATTTGATCTTTTACATGATAAAAATGATTGTATTAATGCTAAATTACTATAAAAAAAAACAACTATAAAATACTTTGAACTAATAAAAAAATCAAGAATTCAATGTTTGGATTGAACTTAGGTACTTTTGTATCAAAAAAGGTGTTTTTATTGACAATTTTGTGTGTCAACATAAATATAAATATTTATTGATGTTTTATATTTACTTTTAAACTAATAGTTATTTTTAAGCTTTAAATTAAAGTTTTATTGATGGTTTTATGTCACAAGTGGCAAGAAAACAAAAAACTCATGCGTAAACAAATTTGTAGTAGTCATAATTTAAAATAATGGTCGTCGGAGTTGGTGGAGTGACTGTCGTCGGAGGTCTTACCCGTCAACAGTGGTGGTTGGATGTAGCCGGAGTTGGCGATTGGAGGTGGTTGCCAGAACTAGGCGTTAGAGGTGGTCGCTGGAGTTGACCATTAAAAGTGGCCAGTAAAATTGGTCGTCAGAGGTGATTGCTTGTGATAAGGGTTGAGTGCACTGTTGGTGGACATGGTATAAAATGTTGGTGAGATAGAAGTTAGCCTCCCAAACGATGAGTTGAGTTCATGTCTCACTCATCTCATCTCATCTCCTTACCCTAAACACCCCCTGAGAGTTCGGGCCAGCTTATGTGCGCATCGACTAATCTCACGAGACAACCCATCTAACCTTACAACATTTGAGTGTCAAGGAAACTCGTAGGATATTAAATTCTAAGTAGGTAGCTACCATGGATTCAACCTATGACCTCTTAGCTATTTATTGAGACTATGTCTTTTTTTTTACCACTAGGCCAATCCATGATGGTTTCACCAAATAGTTATTCTCTCCTATTAATAACGTGGTATCTACTAATGTTTACTGGATGCTGGTGTCTATGCTAGTTGTAAGAGCCTTATGGACGTACATGTTGTAAGAGCCTTGTGGGTTGTGTGGTCAGTTGTGCCTCGCCAAAACTAAGGATGTTTTTACGTAGAGAGTTATAAATATTATTATATTTAATAATAAAAACAATTACTTTCATTGAAAAAAAAGAGCATCCAAAAAACCAAGCCCACCAAAGAAGGGAACTCCACTGAAGAAAGGGGCTCTAGCTTACAAAATATTGCTTATAGAATAGTTACAAAAGGTCTTCAAAATTGAAGTTTGGAGGAAAACATAGAATAATGTATGTAGAGTGTTACTTATTAAGTGGGCAGTTGTTATGATATTAGATTTTGGGAGTGTTTTCCTTCACATTTTTCTTCTTGGGTTATCTTGTAAAGTTCAAATTTTTTTGTTGGTATATTGCGTTAGGGGGTCTTAATACTTGAGTAACTCGAGAGTGGAACCAAATTAGGATATATAGATATATTTTTTTATTGAAAAAAAAAAAAAACTAGTTGGTGCATTATATACTGGAAAAGAAGTTGAATCATTAATTTTTTTTTGATAGGGAATGGAAGAAGTTTTTCTGTCTTCTTCTGCTTTTGGTAGTTGTTATATTATGATTATAGAGAAAATATATCAAGTCATAAATAGAAAGCGTACAAGCTAAACTATAGATTTGGGGTAGAGGAGACCCCTGTGAAGGGAAACTATTACAAGAAACACCTCCAATTGAGGTTGAGAAAAAAATGCCGTGGCTAGAAAAAAGTTATTTTGAAAGGTACTCCAACGAGTGGGATTTGTATTGTTCAAATCCAGAGAAACTACCTAAAATTTTCTTACTATCTTCAAAGAACCTTTGACTTGTTTCTGATTACAACACCATGGAAAGTTTGCACCTCAACAACATTCGGCTTTGTCTTTCAGTAATCTTATCTTAATTTTATTGTTGGTTTGACACTAACTTCAACTAATTTGATATTAGTTCTCATTTTTTAAACATTAGAGAAAATATATACAATAACTTATATATAAGTTCAAATAAATTAATATAATTATAACACTACTTTTCGTAATCCTATTTTATTCTCTTCTTTTCTGAATCCATTTTTATTTAGTAAATAGTGCCTATTATGAAAGATAAATGCCTATTTTCTATTTCTCTTTTAGCTTTTTCCCACTATGATTTTATATCATTAGAATTAGGTTTGATGAACTTTGATCATAATTTACGTTCTGAATGTTTTCCTGGTAGATGTCTTCTGCCTTCATCTTTTTGTATAAATGTGTGTCTGGAGGTTGATATTCTACTCAATGGAACACAAGTATAAGTGATTTCATATGTGATTCAAGACTTTAAGCAATGATTTCTTTTTTCCCTTTATTTCTTGACAACTTAGAAATATAGGGGGGTATTGTATGCTCCTGCCACTTATATGACTTTTTATGCAGCTTGCCCAGAAACTTTATGAGGGAATTCAACTGGCTGATGGAAAGGCAGCTGGCTTAATAACTTATCCAAGAACAGATGGGCTACATGTAAAAACTTTTTGCCTCCAACTATACCTCCATGCTACTCTTGTTATTTCTTTGTCAAAGCAGCTGGGTTTAGCTTGTTGCCTTAGTCTGTTTTTACCAATTAAACTTTGGGATTCTATTCTTTCTTTGATGTTAGTTGTGTAATTTCTCATATGAATGCATGGAAAAAGATGAAATTAGTTCTTAGGTTGATGTTCTATTTCACTTTTGTCCTAGTTCATGCTGTTTTGCCATTTTCAAAAATATTAGGTGCTTCTGGTCTAACCCCATCCACTTCTGATTCAGATCTCTGATGAAGCTGTTAAGGACATTCGCTCCTTGATTATGCAAAGGTGAAAGTTCAAAATTCTACTTCTATTTCCTTTATAACTTTACGTAGGCTGTAGCACCCTTTTACTTGGGGATGACCTTTATTTCATTTTTCTAGGTGCAATTTGTATTCCCTCCATCCTGTATAAGGGTTTTTGTGCATCTAATTCTTTATTCTTAAAAAACTTACTTTTTACAGATACGGGCAGAATTTTGTATCAGAAAGTGGACGCAAATATTTTAAGAAGGTCAAGAATGCTCAAGAGGCTCACGAAGCAATCAGACCTACTGATGTGCAACGATTGCCCTGTAAATATATGCTTTTCTGGCTAAATAATGCTTGATTTGGGAATATATATATGTGGGTTATTTTATCCTAGCAACCTAATCCAACTTTGTTAACTTGTAAGACTGTTGCTTTAGCCTTCCCGTTTTGGTGAAAACGTTTTAACCGATTATTGTTTGTTTTATTTCATTGCATTTACTTCCAGCAATGCTAGTGGGAACACTTGACGAAGATTCTCACAAACTATACTCTCTTATTTGGCTCAGAACAATGGCATGTCAAATGGAACCTTCTATCACTGAACAGGTCAGGATGCATGTTCCATTACGGTATTCATTCCCTTTTTCAATGTTTTGCTTTCTTAAATTGTTAAAGGATAAATTTTATAGGAGGAAGTGAGGCTTATATAATAAAGCTATCATTATTGATTCCATTGTTTATTATTTTTTCTTACTAAGAAGATACTACTATGAGACCCTACATCATACAAGTTATTGTTTATTATACACAAAATAAATAAGGAATCTACTGTTCCAAAAGCCATGTTACAGAAGTGGCGAATGGGTTGATACTGAGGACAACCAAATCCCAACCAGACATTTTTTTTCCAAGTTTATGATGTCTGGTAGAGATACTGAGGACAGACCCCTGACCTAAAAATGAGCTTATTGTGGCTTAGAGCGGGATTATAAATCAAGATAGGTTCTATATTACTTTTCAAATGTTAATGAATAGTTTATGTATCTTCTTTTGTAAGAAATGAAGTAAGTTCTGGGTGTCTTTTAGAGCAGACTATTATTACACAATTTCTCTTTCTAAAGGAATTTTATTGTATTTATCTGCTCGTTTTCTTCTCTTTTGTTTTCAAATTGTAGTTTACTTCAATTTGGGTGTCTTTTAGAGCAGACTATGACTACACAATTTCTCTCCATAAATATATGTTTGTATGTTACCAGATTCAAATTGACATTGGACTTGCGGACGAATCCATCATTTCCCGATCTACATGCTCAAGAGTTCAATTTCGTGGGTTTCAAGAAGTTTTTGAGGTATATGATCATCCTGCTAAGTATTCTGTGAGAGAGATTGATTATTTTGTTTACTTGCATGTAACTGATGCTTTCAAATGTTTAGCTTCCATCATTCTGTTAGTCAGTCTCAACTTCCAGTAATCAATTATAACTTCTTTATTGAAGAAAAAAAAGGCTGATGCAGTCGAACATAATTTGTCAGGATCCAGTAGCTGATGCAGTGAAACATAAAGACCATGAAGAAAATGGACGGGATGAATTGTTTAGAATTCTGAATGCATTGAAGGTAAAAATATTTAATATTATTGCTTCCGGTTGGTGATTTTGTTATTTGTAAATATCTACTAGACTGTAACCTGTTTCTATTTGGTAGAAAACTTTATGATGTTAAGTGTCTATATATATGCAACTATTATTGAAACATCAAAGAAATTCTTGCCATTTGATTTTTCCTACTGGAAGTTGGCATGAAATTTCCAATTAATTGAGCAAAATTTCTTCTTATTTACCTCTCCCTTTTGCATGCTTGCAATTTGTCCTTGAATATTATTTTTGAATGGTGATTGCAGTAGTACAGACGGTACTGAAATGTATATTTATTAACCAGTTATTTTTTAGCCAGGGGATCAATTGTCTCTAGGTGCGGTTGAACTGAAGCAACATTTTACCCAGCCCCCACCCCGCTATTCTGAGGGAACGTTGGTAAGTGCTTCCTAGTTGTTGGACCCAAAATTTTGAGCCTGTAAATATCTGAATACTTGGAAGATATTATTATTATCACCGTTTATCACTAAGATTCAAGAGCTTTGGCAATTCAATATTTTCTTGAAAAAAATTATTGGAAAAAACTGGGTTCCTGACAAATGCAGTAGGAGGCTTTTTTATTTTTATTATTTTTATTTTTAAAATTTCATAATTGATTTGTTTATAAAATTTATTTATTATTTATTATTTTAAAAATATTATCATAATTATGATTATTTTTATTATTTACCCTACTGCATTTCTTGATTTTATATGTATTCATGTTGCTCATGCTTACCGTATTCTTCATTTTATATACATATTTGTTCTTAACAAGAAATGATTTTTCATTGATATAATGAAAAGGAATAAAATGTTCAAGAGATACAATCTCTTAGAGGAGTAAATAAAGTAAATAAAAATAAAATAAGAAACTCAGACCAAAGACAAAGCAAAAAAGACCAGCCATGATAGCAATAAATTCTGAACGAAAGGTATAACCCAAAACCAATCCTGGAGATGATAAAAATAATGAAGATGAGTTACTTTTCATTATATCTAAATTATAACTGAAGATGAGTTCAAGAGCTCCAAATTCTTCATGGATGGCTCATCAAGGGAGTGGAGTTTCTGTTTTTTCAGGCTGTTTACTGGATGAAACCCATGTTTAGAAAATTTTCAGCTTTACATCTGGTTATGGAAATTTAAATTGTTGAGATTAGTTGTATGAGGAAAACGGTAACTTTAAGTACTCATTCTTCTTGAATATGTGGGATATATTTTCAATTCAATTTTTCTCCTTTCTGCTACATCAGATATATGATAGAATTTGTGGGGCTATTTGGTTTGTTATGACCTGATTAGAACTTAAACATATGGTTCCTCACACCATGTGCATAAGCGCCCCCATAATGTAAGGTGAAAAGGACCTTTTTGCATCCGTCTGGTTTTCCTTTTGAAGTTTTCTTATTTCACTGGTTATCCAGGTTAAGAGGATGGAGGAGCTAGGGATTGGAAGACCTTCCACATATGCAACCACATTAAAAGTTTTACAGGTTATTTTAGATCATGAGAAATTTGAATTTGTCTTCCTTTTCTTTTTATGTTTGATGAAGTTTCATGAATATGATAAATGTTTGCATACTATCAGGTTGAGAAATATCTCACTCTGTGTCCTTCTTTTAATTTTTTTTTTTAATCCCACTCAGGATTTCTCCCCATTTTTTTTTTTTGTATAAATCATATCATGAAATCTTGTTTCTTGTAAGAAAAAATTATGTTGAGGAATAGCTTAAGATACAGGTGTTATGAAAAAGTATACTTTTGCTACCGTAACTTCGAAACTGAATGTCGAGACTGCTTCCCAGTCTTGTACAAAATATGACTCGTTTCATTTTCACATTTTTACATTGAAGTGACCGACAGCTTTCTTAAACTCAACTTGTTTTGGCTCTCAACTATGTGTTGGGTTCATGATTTTAGTTGTATTTGAGAAGTATTCAAACGTAATGATAGCCTTTGGTCCTTACAGCCCCTACCCTCGTGGCTCCTATTGAATAAAACTAGCATAGAACTGTCGCTTGGATTAGCATAGAAGTGTTCCTAAAACTTGTTGCTTGGATGCATGTTAAATTTCCTATGAACAGACGACTTATTTGGTAACTTGGTTGTGTTAAAAGTTCCAAAATTTTATCTGCCATGATAAACCTGTTATGTATTTATCAATTATTTTATTTATTGCCGTCCAAAGTGATACATTACATTTGTAGTGTTAGGCGATTAAGAACAGAACTTGTATCTCTTTTTGAGGTCTGTCTGTAATGTCTATGACACTTATGTTGATTCTGACATGGCTTTTCACATTATCTATCTACAATTAAAGGATGATATCATATAACTTGGTTTTGACTATTTGAATTATTTTACTATCAGGACAGGAACTACGTGTCAGTGAAAAGCCGTGTTCTACATCCAGAGTTTCGGGGGCGCATGGTATGTATGTAGCTCTTAATCACATTGACTTCCAATTCTACAAAATTTAATTTCATTGCTATTTTAAAATCATAGCCACATACTGGATGCACAGAATTTCATCTTTTGAACAAGTCATTTTCGAACTCCTTGGCTGCATCATAGAAAGTAGGTGGATGTTCGAAACAGAAGTTCCATTATCCATTATATCTCATCAGTACTGGTCCCACCACAAAACTGCAGGTTATTTATTGGAAGACACAGAAAACATTATTAAGGAAAAGAATTAAAGGTTGCACCCAATATTATCTTTCTGCATTATTTCATAACCACATTTCATATGAGTGTTTTTTCTGGACTCATGGGTTTATGTTATTTTATTATTATTATTATTCCTACTTATCCAACGAAAGATTTCTTATTTTCTTGAAAAGAGAAAACTTGTGGATTTTAATCTACGACTTTAAAGGCATTTAAGTTTACTGTGGACGGAATTATTATGGGCAATATATATGTCGGCATATTCATAAATCCAAGTTATGGGTATGAATAAATAGGGTATAATCTCTTTTCTTGAAAATGTCAACGTTTGGTCAGCAATAGTGTCCACGATACATTCGTATACCTCATATGTCATCGGTTTGTTATATTCATACAAATCTCTGTTTATATTGATATTTCTGTAAATCAACACTGTAATTTTAAGATAGACCTTATATGTCATCTTTTATGGCAAGGACACTGAGTTTCTTTTTTTGAGCACATATCTTACCTCGTTCCCTTGGCGTAAATTCTCCCTTACTTTCATAGGTCTCATTTTCTCTCTTATCCCATTGGAAGTTGCTTTGTACTATTATTAATTCCTTTTTTGGTTTATGAAAAAAAAAAGAAGTTGACTTTGGTGGGTTTCTTTTGTAATAGTGTACACGATTAGTACATTAGAGCCGAAAGAGAAAGAGAAAGAGAAAGAAAAAGAAAAAAGAATATAATTACAAGAGAATTTATTGTGCCCATTGGTTGCGTGTTGTATTGCAGAAGTAAGCCACCCAAGTTGACTTATCTTAGCTTCACTTCCGAAAGAAAAAAAATTGTATCTATCTCTGGACTTTTATTAATTTTCAAATTGTTTCTTTAAAATTTACAAATTCAATGCACGACATATATTTATAAAGCAAATTGCATTGAAGTTATTGATAGTCATAGAAATAAACACTACAAATTTCTAGTAGCTGCAGCAGTAGGGTTTTTTTTTTTTTTTTTAATTTTTTTTTTTAATATATAAAAAAATTGTAATTCGTTTGTTTAAAGTCTCTATCTGAAGCACTTTCTTTTTGTTGGTTTCCTGGTGACAGTGTTTATTCCCTATTTGCCTCCTTTCTCAGATTTTTGTTATCTTGGGACTTGGTGTAGATCCCCTCCCCCCTCCCACCACCACATTTTTATAGCTACTCATCCCTCTCCAATTGGAAAAACCTTTGTGATATGGGAATTTCCTCTTTTTACCATGTATGGCAAGGTTTGGGCTTTCAATAATCAGATTTTTTTTTTATTTATCTGATTGGAGTAGCGTGGTTCTTTTGGATTTGAGTCTGTTCTTGTAATTAGTTGAGCACTATTTTTGTTGGCTTGTCTTTTTTGTTTCATTTTTTACCATGAAAGGGCAGTTTCTTATTAAAAAAATCCATTCTATCGATTAAATTGTTTCTAGTCCAAAAACAATTGTTCGGTGCCATTGCAAACTGCTTTTATAATGTGCAAATTTTGATGAGTCCTATTATAATTGTACTTTTCCTCTTTCTATCTTTTTAATTTAAGGTGTCGGCATTTCTTTGTCATCATTTCGCTGAGGTCACTGATTACAGTTTTACTGCAGACATGGAAAATGAGGTGAGTCAAATTGTTATTGAAGTTTTTCTATCCGCTACTGCCTACTGCCACATATGGGATCACAATCACACACTTTCTGTGTTCTGCCTAAACTGTAGTAGCTCACTACTTGTATATTGGGTATGGTTGACATTTACAGAAGTCATCTATTATTCAAGCACGGAATTCCTCATTACGGCATTACTTTTATGAGAAATCTCAAATTTTAACAAATGTTCTACTTGAAAAACCATATCTACTTTCTTTCTTCAGCTTGATAACGTCTCTGCTGGTTTAACTGATTGGAAAGGCCTCCTAAGAGATTATTGGACCCGGTTCAGCTCATATTGTGAACGTGCTAATAATGTTCATATTCATCAGGTAACATACCTTTTTGTTTAAGAGGTGGATACAAAAAATGTTGTATTATATAATTAAAAGTCTCCCTCCATCACCAAGAAAGAAAAAGAGAGAGAAGAAGAAGAAGAAAACAGTTGTAATACTTCATCTCTCTGATATTTCAGGTGGAAAAGATGTTGGAGAAGAAATATGGAGACTTTTTATTTTCTTTTCTTCCTGATAATTCCAGATCGTGTCCAAGGTATGTGTTTTGGCTATTTTTCATCCATTTTATCACCAGGTTTTGGTTTCTTTGAAAAGAAGACTATGATGTAGAAAAAGGAGCTACTTGGTTGAAGGAATAATTTCCTATTCATTCAAAAAGAATAAGGAATCAAGAGGCTGAAGACGAGAAATGTACTATGCCATCTTGTTATAAAGAATTGAACATAAGATCTCAATGCCCATATATAGCAAAGTATTTTGCTTTTGCTTTTGTTGTAGGAACAAATTTCTTGTGCAGAAAAGTATAGAAGCTACATTAAATAGTCATTAAAATCTCAGATTTTTAGGCCTTCAGAGTATTGAACACTGTCAATTGTTTGGTCAAAGTGGGCTGATTAGAATATGAGACGGTTGTGATGGGCCCATGCCAGACATCGAAAAAACAGGAAGTCCTGAACAAGTATTAGAACATTGGCATACCATAGTCATAATTTGTGGACTCATCTATTTGGTGTTCGCCCTCTTTTGTTGCCCTTTCGTATTCTTTCATTGTTCTCAATGAAAGTTTGGCTCCCTCTTAATCAAAGAAGAAAAATGGAGATCTGAACAAACATTTATTCTTCATTATTTAAGTCTTCCAGAAAAAGAGAATTTTATTCTTCAATATATGTTGAACTAAGACGTAACTGTTCATTGAAATATTGAATAGAAACTAATGCTCAAATAATACAAACTCTATAGAGTGAAATGAAACCATGAAAGACAACAAAACTAACCATTACAAGGGAGCAATATATATATATATTAAAACAGAACTCTTGAAAGATTTCCAACAAGAAATTAATCTATGAAGAATAGTTTATCTACTATCCTAGAGTATTGGACTAGCTTCATGTAACTCTTGATAGGACCTTCGTCAAAACCATTTCATTGATATAGTTTATCTACCATCAATGAAATGGTTTTGTTTCCTTTAAAAAATGAAGAATAATGGTCGATAACATTCTGTTCTTAGAATTAGGTTCACCAGCAAATTGAGGGCTTTTCTGTAACCCATTGAGCTGCAGAGTTTGGTTTTTCTCCACATTTCATTGATCTAATAAAATGTCTTAGTTCCTCAAAAGTTATTTAAGAATGCATAAACGTTCTTGAAAAGGTGAAAGACACAAATTGCGTACTTCTTTCTTTCATATTAAAACTTTTCTCTTGCAAGTATTGTGCTAACTTTCAGTTATTTTTCTTCTAGTTGTCTGGAGGGCACTCTGATCTTCAAAGTTAGTCGGTTTGGTGCAGGCTATTTCATAGGTTGTGATCAACACCCGAGATGCAAGTGAGTTTGAAAAAGAATAACATAGTTATAACTTCTTCACTTTAGTTTGGATGGCTTAAATTTTCCTCATCCTCTCCCCACTCTACCATTCAGGCATCGATTGGAGAGTTTGTTGCTTTTGCCACCGTCCTTCAAAGTTCAACCAAGCAATATATTCCTTATAAACAGACTGAATTGTACTTAACTTTCTTGTTGTCATTAGGCATATTGCAAAAACATTATATGGTGAGGATGAAGAAGAAGATACTCCTCAAAATCACAACAGTGTGGAAGAGCCAAAATTGCTTGGTCTTCATCCGGTTTCCAATGAAAAGGTTGCGCTTACTGCTGAAATATTTTTTCATACATTGTTCATTCTATATGATATTCTTAATTATAAGAATGTTTCCTTTCAGATTCTTTTGAAGGGTGGTCCATATGGATCTTATGTACAACTTGGTGAGGACAAGAAAGGGTACTCGCCTAAAAGATCCTCTGTTTCCCTGGTATGAGGTTTTCTTTTCTGTTTTCCCATAGGTATAAGAAAGACATTGTTCTGGAGACCTCTTTCCTTTAATAATTTTGAATTATAATATGACCTTTTTGTCTTTATTTCCGGAGTGTATCAGAATCTTACCTCGTTTAATCTTTTTGGCTTCTACTCTATATATTAGTTGTTAGGTTTAGACATGTCAGAAACCGAGAAAGAAGTTCCATTAAATACGTCAAAACAACCCACCCAGTTTCTTAATCCTTAAATTTATTTTCAAATATTCCTGTATCCCTATAGAACCTTGAAATCGTTTGCATTGCTTCAAATTCTTAGGAAGATTACAGATAGAACGTAAACAGGACCTACTGTATGTATAAATCTTCCTTTGCATCCATAAGGTTTCTTTTCTTTATCTTATAACTTGGACGGAGTGAGTTATTTGTTTGCCACGAAATTCACTAATTCTTTCAGATTATAGGGTCCAATCTTCTTCAAAAAAAATTCACTTTCTTCCAGTTTTCAAAAGCATGGCAGAGTTTATGAATTCCTGGAAGCAAGGGTTCTGTCTACGGGATAAAAGTTTCTGTAACTCTTCTTTAATTTCTTATGAATTCTGATTCAAGAGTGGGTCTTTGTGTCTTCCAGATAAAGGACCTGGACTCTATTACTCTCGAGGATGCCCTTGAACTATTGCGCTACCCAATTACTTTGGTATATTTACATTCTCTGGACGTATGATATGTTGTTTCTTTTGCTCTTCCCTTTCAATACAATTTTACTCATTTTTGTTGAACACTTCTTGATAGGGAAATCATCCAAAGGATGGTCAACCGGTGATAATAAAGATCGGAGCAGGTGGATTTACAGTTAGACATCGACATGTGATAGCTTCTGTTCCTAAGGTGGTCTTTTGTTCCTCCCATTTTCAATTTCGGTATCAAATTCCTTAGGATGGTTAACTCGAAAATTGAGAGTCATTCAAAGACAAGGGTACTAATCATTGACAAAGCAAAAAAGAAGAGAAAATAATCCCTTCTTTTATTTAGTTCAAACTCGGGTGATTAAACATGCTACTACTATTAAGCTCGGTAGATTACAATTACTTGAAAAGTTGAAGTTATTTTTTGACAGAATTTGAAGCCGAATGATGTTGATTTAGCAAAAGCGTTGGAGCTTCTGTCAAGTAAAGATGTTAGGAAGTGTGGGCGACCTAGAAGCAAGCCTAAGGTTGAGGAAGCTGTTGAAATCTTTTAGGCTCCTCAAAAGAGGGGATTTATGTGGTGCCTTTGGCTTATTTATTCATTTTCGTCAGCTACACGAGGCAAGAGTTTTAATAGGAATTTGAACTTTTTTGTAAATTATCTTTTCTTTACGGTTTATTCTCCCATTATTATTTATATTTTGTATTCGATCCGTATTCATTCATGTAAGATCCATTAGATGACCATACAAATACTTGATAGTTGTTAAATTATATATCTTATGATGATAGAAAGTAAGGACGATCATGTGCAATTTTAACCCAAAGTTTTTCTATTCCTTTTTACCATTATTTGCCAAGTGCTTTCAGTTGATTAATAGTGCTTATAAAAAATTTCAGTTTCATTCACAAGAGTCATTGCTCATGAATTTTATTTGACGTTTATTGTTTTTAATATTATATTTAAGGAACCAAAGTGAAATTAGCTCTTTCTAATTTTGAGATAGGAAATAGTTTGGTAAAATGTTATTTGTTTAGTTCATGTGGATTTTATATTCGGTAACGTAGTAATATTAATTAATCAATTAACAAAAATAAGTTCGAAAAGTAATTAAAACAGTGACATTTCGTCGTCCTTTTAAGCAATTTTCTCTTTAATTTTAATAATATATTTCATTACACAATATTCATAAGTGTAATTACAAATATGTTTTTTCTTTTGTGTTACTACCTATTTATGAAGATTTTTGGTTGTAACTTGAAAGTCATTTTTTATTAATCTATCTTTCAAGAAATTACTCAAAGTTTCTAATATTGAAAAAAGCACTTTGGATTGTCTAAAATCAATCAAAAAGATTAACCCTCTTGGAGTAATAATAATAATTTTTACAAAGGTGGTCCTAAAATGTTTGGTTTAGTTTATTTTTTTCGAAATCCAAACAAAAATGTGAAACCTTATTTGTTATCTATTTTATTTTTGATTTTTGATTTTTAAAAATTAAATTTATTTTCTTTCATTTTCTTATCATGGTTTGCATTTTTTTTAATGGTGGAGTTGAATTCTTAACCAAATTTTAGAAACATAAGTAAATTTTTTAGTTTTCAAAATTTGACTTGGTTTCTAAAAACATTGGTCCAAATTAGATGATAAAACAAGAGACAAGAGATTGAATAGAATAATTGTTTATAGGTTTAATTTAAAAAACTAAATAGTTATCAAACGGATCCAAGCAATTGGATTTACAAACATGGTTGCCCCCTTCCATCTTTGCCTGTCTAATATATAATACAATAACGAAATGAATTATAAAAGAATGATACAATAACAGAAAGAGAATTTGCACATCATTGAAGCAAATGATGTAGAAAAAAAATGTCCCAATTTTATATACATAAATAGCCCGCCCGTGGTACTCCGAAAATAAAAAATAAAAAACCTTCCCTACAGCATCAAACCAACTTCCAACAAAGCAAGATTCACCCTCACATTTGATCATCGTTAAGTTCTAACACATATTTGATCCAATTAAGTTCTTGGGCTATCGAATACTTTGTTGAATCAAATATGTTATGAAGGAAAATTAACTCGTGTTGCATTTAAAAAATTAATAAAATATATATATATATATATATATTTTTTTTTTGTCCTTTGTGTTTATCTTTCCACCAATCAAAAATTAGCCGATGGATTTCTCGAGCTGTTGTATGATTGCGGAGATGAAGCCATTGCTCCCTGCAATAGATTTAATATGAACCAGATTAGATAAGAGTGCATTTGGAAGTGATTTTGACAAGGACTAACGGATTTTTGGAAGGATTTTATTCACCAAAATCATTATGTTTAGAAGTGCTTTGGTCAGTATTTGTTTAAAAAAAAGGTACTTCAAAAGTAACTTTAATAGCCCAAAACTAGATATCAAACTACACCTTTTAGACTTCGTTTTTGTTAAAAACACCTATTTTTAGAAGAGGGAAATAAGGTTAAAAGTAGTTTTCTTGAATCAGATGCAAAAAAATATTGTCATGAAAGTAAATGATGTAATGCAATGTCGAACTTACCAACTGAAAAGAAACTTGACTGCTGCTGCGAGAAGGGCTTATATCTCCCATCAGTGTTGGATGCATTGTTTCTTCTGCAATAATTCTCAACCTGTTAAGCTCTGGAAGGATGACCTTCCCAAGATCTGGCCTATCTTTACGTCTTAACTCGGCGCACTTGAGCGACAACTTGGCGAAAGACAAAGCTTCTTCAATAGGCCAATCAGGGACAGCTGGATCGAGAATATTTTCGAACGATCCCTTCTCGATAGCTCTTTCGACATGGTGAGTTAATCCCATTGGCGGCCTAGAAGTTATAAGTTGGAGAAACATGATGCCTAGCGAGTATATGTCGGATTTCACACCAAGCATACCTGTTTGTTGATACTCTGGATCAATGTAGCAAAATGTTCCAGCAGTTGATGTCATTCGATATTGTGTTACGCTATCGGCAATGGATGGTGGTACAAGCCTAGCCAAGCCAACATCACTAATCTTACTGACAAAGTTACGATCGAGCAGAATGTTAGCTGGTTTGAGATCGCGATGCACAAGAGGCTCTGGCTTTGTTTGGTGCAAGAACAACAATGCTGTTCCAATTTCAGCTGCAATTTTAAACCTAAGTTGCCATGAAAGTGGAGGCGTGTTTCCTCGTCGCAGAAGTCGGTCTTCTAAGCTCCCATTAGCCATGAACTCATAGACCAAGCAGCCGTACTCGGGGCAAGCTCCAAGGAGGAGAACCATGTTTGGATGACGTATACAGCTGAGTACTTCTACCTGTATGGAATGGTTATCTTTCAAGTCAGCTAATGAAGTTCCATATGGTTTTTAATTTCCCAAAAACTGTACACTTGTATTCATTTTGACAAGATTGGCCTAGACATTAGACAAACCTCTTGTTTAAACTGAGATCGTCCTTGAGTCGCATCGGGACGTAGAACCTTAATGGCAACGGGAGTATGATCAAGATCACACTTGTAAACAGGACCATATCCTCCTTCTCCGATCCTACGAGATTCGGAAAAGAACTCTGTTGCCTCTTCGATCTCCTCGATTGTATACTTTCTATACCTGATATCATTTTGTGCCAATGCATCAAATGCCTTTTTCTTCTCTTCAGCTTCTTTGAGTGCTTTCATTTCAGCCTTCATTCTTTTCTGTGCTTCCAATTCTGCAATTCTTCTAGCTGCTTCAGCTGCCTCAATTGCTGCTTTTGATTTCGCCTTCTCTTGTTCGGCTAGTGCCAATGCAGCTTCCCCCGCCAATCTTGCCTCTTCTAATCTTTGTTCTTCTTCTAGTTTCCAGCGTTGTAGCTCGACCGCCTGCATCGCAAACCACAGATATGATTTCTGCAGCCATTGAAAGTCGATCATGATGCTCGTTAATCGATTGACTTCTCTTACCTTTTGTTTTGCTGTAAGAGCTTCCTTGCAGGCTGTACTGTACATTTCCATGGTTTGCTTGAGTTCTAGCTTCAGCCTCCGCATCTCGGCCTCTACATCTTCCTGCACACATTGTATAAAGGTTAATATAAAACAAAGTTTCATAATGTAATCTCACCACTGAATCCAATGAATATAGATCAAAGATGTATGCAAAGAATTTGTACTTCTAGAACTCTTCAAGGCATAAAAATTGCATGAAAGAGGTTCTGATCATCAACATAAGAGAGAGATCCATGAGAATTACGAGTGAATGAGACCATAGATAACAAAGTGGCTCAAAACTTTACCATAGACTGTGATGAGATAGACATTCTGTCACTATCTTGTGAGATCGAAGAGAACTCAGACGGAAAGTTCATATCCACCGACATCCGTCCCAACTGCAGAGACTCAAAGCTGCGAGTCAAGTCAAGATCTGTACTGCTTGAAATCTGTGGTGGTGTGGCTCTTCCTCCCATATCTTGACTGTCATAAAGTGAAGGAAATATGCGATCAATGCTCGGTCTTCCCGAGCTAACATAAGATATATCTGAATCTTGCATAGACAAATCTCCATATGATGCTTTGTAGTTATATCCTTTCCTTGTGAATGGGGACCTGCTTCCAACAACATTTTCCTCGTCACTCTCCTAAACATCATCAAGTTTTGATTCTTCTGGTTTTACTACTACTTTAACACCATATCATACTAAAAGCGTCGTGTTCTTCTTCGACATTAATAGCTCACGTGTTAAACTTCATGCAATTTACACATATGGGAAGAGTCCTAGGAACATGCTAAAAGTGAGCACACATACAAGTTGAGTACAAAGAAAGATTAAATATATCATAGCTTGCCAACTTAAGCTTATGAGTTTTGCACTAGTTTGACACCAAACATTACTAAAAGCAAGCACACATAGGAGTTAAGTACGAAGAACGAAAGCTTATATATATCATAGCTTACTAACTTGTCAACTTAAGCTTATGAGGTTTCCACTAGTTTAACATTGAATCATACTAAAAGCGAGAACGCATACGAGTTGAATAAAAAGAATCAAAGATCTAGTATATCATAGATTACCAACTTATCGATTTAAGCTTATGAGTTTTGCATTAGTTTGACACCAAATCATACTAAAAGTGGACACACATACGAGTTGAGTACTAAGAACCAAAGATTAAATATATCATAGCTTACTAACTTATCGACTTAAGCTTATGAGTTTTGCACTAGTTTAACATTTCTTTGAACCATGTAAAGGGCCCACACTGACCTCATGAAATCGGCCTCATCTTGTGATTTACTAGGCAGATCAAGTGGTGGCTTATCCAAAGACGCTGCCAAGAAATTCAACATTAGTTTCATGGAGAACATTGAGACAACAGGCATATTAGGCAGAAGGAAACTGGTTTGAAACAAGTTACCTCTTGCACTTGCAGAGTGAGAGACAGGGAAGTCAGGCATACCGGATTTTGCACTGGATTGTTGCGCTAATTGACCTCGTAGAGCAGTTACCGGTGGAGCAGGACGAGATGCCGAACGCATCGATTGGATTTTTCCTTTAGAAATGACAAACACATTACAAAAATCTGGTGCTCCTTTCACTACACTGCCAGGAACATCAGTTGCCTTGAATCTGCTCCCTCCAAAAAAAAAAAAAGTTAATTCCAAATTAATGATAACTACAAGAAAACTTCAATGCTTTCTCCCTACATAATATGGTCAAAACATATACTAGATTGTTCATGGGTTGGATTCAAAAAGAATCTTTTAAGCTCAACCCAATTGTTCGAGAGGGAAGGAATTGAAAACGTTTTACCTAAAACAAAAATGTGTGTATTTGAATAAAAGAAAAACATGCCTTAAGAAGCCAGATTTTGCTGAAGCACCCACGACAATGTTCTCTATGGCTGTATTTGCAGCATACTCAATTATGGCCTTTGCTACATCTGTATCTTCCAACACAACATCTTTGCATTGTATCTGTAACTCACACCAAAACATAATTCCATTGAATGTCACGAACAATTTATGTCAAAGTAAAATTAAAATTTAAAAAAAAAAAAGGAAAAGAAAAGAATTAGCAAATTTGGTCCTATATTTGGAGAAAGTTAGAATTTAATCTAGTTTATAATTAGAATTCATAGGGAATATTTATGAAAATTCTATCAATTCACAGTGACTATTTATGAGATTTAATCAAATTATAGGGATAAAACTCTAACTTTCTCCAAACTACAAGGACCAAATTTGTAATTAAAAAACTTTAAAAAAAAATTAAATAAATAAAAACTTACATCCTTACGAGTACAAAAGCAACGAAAAGGAAGGAATAATTCTTTGACACTGGCTTCAGAGTCAGATTTCAAACTCATCTCTGCACATAAAAAGAGCTTCCTCATATGAAACTTGGTCGCATATTAGTTTTATGAACTGCATGTGTACAAGAGAGCATTCTAGGCAGCAACAAAAAATATGGATTTTCTCAAGTAAGTTCAAGAGGAGATTGTAATATGAAAATTGAAATTGATCAATCAAACTTGAAAGAAAGTACTTTGGGAAGAATTAGAAGGAGATCTGAGTTTGACATGGATGAGGAAAATAGTATGTCCTCTTTGAAGCAAATGATCAATCGCCCATTTGAGAGCTCCTTGGCTTCCTTTGTCTTTATCAATTGCCACTGCCACAAATCCATTCACATTCAATCTCTCCTTTCTTTCTAAGCTGTATCTTGGTAACCACATTCTTCTTTCTTTATTATTATTTATTATTATTATTATTATTTTCTCAAAAACAAAACAAACCCAAAACCAATACCAAAGAACCCAAAATTTTACGAAGTCCCTTTTTCCCCTCGCAACAATTTGAGTTCTCTGAATTTATTTTTTCTTTTTTGTTTTGTTTTGTTTTTCAGGTGCTCTGTTTCTTCTCTCTCTAAAGTAACAAAGAAACAAACAAAAAAAAGGGTTATGGTTTGTTTGTTTTCCAAAATTGATCACTTTTATCTCTATTGCTTTGGGTCATTTGGTGGTTCTTATTTATGGTTAATTTCGTTTTATTTGAATGTTTCAAACTGTAACCAACATGCCATGTATTTCGATTGCCTTAGACTATTTTTGACCTTTTCTTCTTGTTAGAGGAAGACACAGAAATGAGACCTTGAGAAAAAACAACGCGCATTAAATACGGAGTTCTGCTTTTATTTTCATCTGAAAGATTATACTTTTAGTCTAAATTTTAAGTTTAGTTTTTCGTTTTTTTTTATCATGTAATTATTAAATGAAAAAGAAAAAAAATATATAAAAATTCAACTATTTATAAATATTAGCAAAATATCATAACTTATTATTTATGTCTATATAAACACAAATAATAACCTATTACATATAGAAAATACAATTTATTATATTTATAAATATTTTAATTTTTTTTATATTTAAACATAACCATAATACTTGTGGTAAAAAGTATTTTAAATTTTATTAAAAGTCCTAACCCACATATTCAATATAATCAAATATCTTTGCCAAAAAAAATATATATATTAAAAGAAAAATATTGAATGCATCATGTTGCACTCATTTTTATACAACCTACCTAATTATCCATTCAAACGTGACAATTTTTGTTCTTCACCTTAGCTAAGTATTAATGTTATTAAAATTGCATGCATCAAATTTAGAAATAAAACAACCCCTAAAATTTAGGGACCAAAGACAAATTAAAAGAAAAAGTCATTCCCTCTCTATAGATCGGACTTCCACTTCACTGCCATAAGACGAATAAAACTCATCATCGGTGGAACTTTCCGTCTCCTTCAACTCCTCAATCTTCTCCACCGCCTCCTTCAATCCCCACCGTTGGTCCTCATCCGCTTCGCTGCAATTCATTCCGATCCGCAGCAACCGTACCATTTCCCCGTCTTCGTTCTTCGTCCCTTTCATCATATCGCCGTCGAAAACCTCCGCCGTCCACTCCTCCCGCACCGCCGATTTCACCCACGCCGCCAGGTCGCCGTTGGCTGCACCGTGCCGGAGATAGTTCGCCGGAAATTTTCCCGTCAGAAGCTCGAGGATCAGAATTCCGAGGCTCCACACATCGGTCTTTCTGGAAACTCGCTGGTGCCGGATGTACTCCGGCGACTTGTACGCCGCCATGAAGTGATGCGCTTGATCCTGGCATACCAGAGGATCGAGGCCAAAGTCGGTTAATAGAGGCTCGTAATTGCTGTTGAGAAGAATGTTGGAGGACTTTAAGTGGCCATGTGGTAGGCCCAGGCTCGGTAGTTCTTTATGTAAATGGGCCAGGCCTCGCCCCACTCCTTTGATGATCCGTAGCCGTGTGGGCCAGTCTAGCCCAATATTTCCAGGCGTCCGCTGAGCTGGAATATTTTGAAGAGATTTATTTAGTTATAAAAGGAATAAAGAATGGTAATATGTCTCTTCAAGGGGAAAAATGGTACATATGTAACTAGATCCTTCAATTCTTTTTAAACAAAATTTGTTTTAGTTCTTCCAATTGGACTGTTTTTATAAATCATCTAATAAGAGTGAGAATTTACCTTTAGAAGTCCAAACTTCTTACATTTATTTATCCTTACATTCAAAGGAAAAATAAATTGTAATTTCATTGTTACGGCAAGCATAATCGATATATTTGAGATTGAACACCTATTCTACAACTTTTAAAGTAAAAAGAAAAAAGAAGAGAAAAAGAAAAAAAAAACACACAAGTCTGTTGAGTTACAAGTTCAATCATTGTTATATAATGATTGTGTTTCTCGGATAGTTATAAGATTATACTAAAAAAATCATACCATAACCCTTTAATTACATGGGAAAAAGAAATTAGTAACAAAATTTTAATTTTTAAATTATATTATGTCAAATCAAACATAATTCAGTAGATAAGATACTAATTCTCACTTAAAAAGACAATAATTTAATCTTCTATCCTAATTATTGGATTAGAAAAAACCTAACATAATACACTCAAACTTCGATTATATTATAAAGAAGAAATAATGATATATATGTAATTTTCTAACTAGATCATTCAAACAAATTCTATCATTGTAATAAATATTTTGGGTGAACCATGTCATAAACCATTAATTATGTGTTGAAAACGAGTTGTATTATTTGCTAGTTTTAAATTATATTATAATAGTCAATTCAAACATAACTTAATTAGTATCAATTTTTATCTCAAAAGTCAACGATTCCATTCCTATTGAATGAATTAAAAAAATATATAATAAAAACACTCAAATTTATAGTTATGAAGAGGAATTTAATTCGAGTATTAGATGAATTGGAGATCATACCGTTGCCATGAAGATGATCAGCCAAGTTCCCATTCCCCGTGAACTCAGAAATCAAAAGCTTATCTTCATTTCTATAATAGAAAGCCAGAGGAGGAAGCAAATTAGGATGTGAAATTGAGCCCAGCCTTTTCATGTGCTCATGAAATTCTTCGAACCCAACGCATCTCATGGGCCGAAGCCTTTTCACAACCACTGGAGGCCCATTTGAAAGTAGGGCCTTATAAGACGACCCAAAACTTCCGCCGCCCAATACTTCCGCTGGTGCCCGCAAAAGCTCCTCTAAGTCAAAGATGGGCCTGTTGGCCCTAACGAACTGCAGCTTTGCGTTTTCTTCTCTCTGCTCCGGATGTTGGGTCTTTTCCAGGCCTAATTTATCATGGGCTTCTTCCGCGGCCAATGATAGAGCCTTACGACGGCGGTAGCGATGGTAAATGACAGTGATTGCTAACAAGATGATTCCGACGGTGACTCCGATGAGGATGTACCACTTCTTTCGAGACTTGCATCGGTTTAGAGGTTTTCCACATAAATCATTATTCCCTGTTGGAGACGAGATGAATTTTCATTTTAGTTCTAACCATATGCCCTGGATCAATTGGTGAATTTTGAGTTCTATGAAAAACGGTTTTTAGTTTTGGATTTTTAAGAATTGAGCTTATAAATATTAATTAAAAGTTTTTAAAAAACTAAAGTAAGTTTTGAAGTTTTTTTTTTAAGAATTGTTTTTATTTTTAGAATTTGGTGACGGAAAATTATTTTAAATGAAAATACTATTGAAAATATCAATAAATAATAGTAAACTATCACCATTTATCTGCGATAGATTGTGATAGACTACTATCTGTGTCTTCATGACACAGATGAAGACACTAATAAACATGGATAATAGTTTATCGCAATCTATCACAAAAAATAGTAAAATTTTGTTATATCTATAAATATTCTAGTTCGTTTCTTATATTTAAAAACAATCTAGGGATAGAATAATGAAAACTAAGGTAAGATGTGGTAAGAAAACAAAGTAATTTTTATATTCAAATGGGTATCAAATAACGTAGCTCAAAAAATTAAATAGAAATGGGTTGCATTATATATAAAACTTGACATTAAATTTTAGTGAGGTCCCGTATTTGATTTAAAAAACACAAAGGAAGTAATTCAATGTTAGCTCTCGACCAAAGAAATCGTTAATAACAACGAAAAGTAAAACCACCAAATCGCAAGCCAATTTTCAATTTACTTAAAATTTTACAGATATTTTCCTTTGTGCTCCTAAAATTTTAAATCACAATATATATTATATATTTATTGTATACCACAAAATATTATATTAAGTTCATATTAATTTAACGTTGTTTATACAACCCATACTGAGGATGAAAGATTGGATTTAGACTAAAATTGACGTGATTTAAACTATTTTTACCCCAAAATTCAATCAAATCTTTATTTATTTATTTATGGGCGAAGTGAAAAAACCACCTCATAAGTAGTATGCCATTACAGTTATAACCTTAAACTTTCAATTTTAAAAATTGAGCTCTCAAACTTACATGAGTGTTAAAATTAAGTCAAATTGGACTTTCAAACTTACGTAATTATATAAATAGTAAAATTCTATATAACTTTGAAGGTTCAATTCTTATTACTTGTGGGTTCAATTTCTACCGTAGTTATAAGCTTGAGAGTTCAATTTTAACACTTGTAAAAGTTATAGGCCTAATTTTTATAATTGAAAGTTTGAGAATATAATTGCAACTACTACTCTTTAGCAATATTTTTTGCAATTTACCAATATTTATCTTGTCAAAGATCAAACCTTTAGTTTAAATATATATTTCACGGAGAAAATGATAATTATGTCACTCCATTAAGCAGCTAAAGATAATTAAAAATCTACAGCAATTCCAAAGAATGCAAAACTTGTTTCATAAAGATTTGGCTTTTCGCTTTTGGCTTTTTTAAAAAAATTAAACCTATTGTTGATCTCTTTCATTTTGTTGTACACATTTTTAAGTTTGTTTTTTAAATTTTAAGATCCAAGCTAAGTTTTGAAAACTGAAAAAATTGTATTCATTTTTTTAACTTCATTAAGGATAAAAATGTTTACTATGTAGATGAAAATATAAGTGAGAGATTGCAAGAAAACAAACACAATTTTTAAAAACCAAATAGTTACTAAATGATTTTAATTTCTCAAATTGAATCATTTTTCATATTTGGCAAAATGTTCCTAGTATATGATTTGTGTGTAATAATATGCCTTGCATTGATTTTTGTGATGTAAGGTGATTAAAAGAAGATTGAAAAAGTTTGTCAATATCTTTAGTAGATAAAACACCAAATATCATTTCAAAAGTAGAAGTTTGACTCCGCCTCATAATTGTTGAACTCAAATTACATATGACACTAAAGAAATATTTCACCAAATTGTTGAAAAAAATAATTTAAAAATTTTAGCACTCAATTTGTGAACCATTTTGTTTTTAAATTTTTAAAAATTGTACTTGTTTCTCGCACATTTTTGGTTAATCATTCTAATCTCTAAATCAAAACTAAAGATAAAAGAAATTTTGTACTTGAGGTAGAACATCTTGTTTATATATAAGCATGTGAAGATGGAATTTAAAGTTCTAACGACTTGGTTGATAATATATACCTTAACAAGTTAAGTTTTAAAACATTTTTTCTAAAAAAAAAAAAAAAAAAAAAGGTAAATTGCAAAAACCACCCTTAAGGTATGGTGATGGTTCAATTATACCTTCCAACTTTCAATTGTAAAAACTGAATTCTCAAACTTACATAAGTGTTAAAATTGGACCTTAAAACATACATGATGGTAGAAATTGTAACAATTATATAAGTTTGAGAGTTCAATTTCATCATTTGAGGATCTAATTTTACCACTTGTTGAAGGCTCAGTTTTTACATTTGAAAATTTGAGGATGTAATTACAGTTACCACCGTAGTTCAAGAGTAATTTTTGCAATTTTCCCAAGAAAAACAAACAAACAAAAAGACCATCTAATGTAAATATATAGCTTTTCACCTGCAAATGCATTGAAGTCGATATTGGTTAAGCCGGAAGGTATTTGACCCTCCAATTGGTTGTTGGACAAATCGAACAACTTCCAATCCCTTGGTATAAAATCAGGGATTCTGCCATCAAATCTATTGCCTTCAAGGCTCAATTCCACCAATGCTGGCAAACTAGAAAGGGAACTTGGAATTTGTCCTTTAAACTCATTCTCTTCTAAACGCACCGTTTTCAAGGACCTCATGCCTTGGAAAGCATCATCAGGTATTGTACCAGAGAATTTGTTGTATGCAAGATATAAAGCTCTTAAGGCACCCAGTTTCTTAACAGGCGGCATTGAACCATGAAAGCTATTGTTCATGAAGCTCAAGCTCCTTAAAGATGGCAAGTTCACAAGCGTGCCTATGTCAATAACACCACTTAAGCTCATGTTCTCGAGCCGTAACCCAAACAGAGTTCCATCTTTGCAAGTCACACCAGTCCAGTATTTACCTCTTGTTTTTGGATCGTTGTTGCAGATGTTGATAGACACGTTCCAATTGTCCAAGGCGGTTTTGTTAGAAAGCGAGCTTTTGAAGTTGACGAGAATTTCGGCCTCAGGACTGGTACTAACGGAGGTTTTATAGCACACTACAAATAAGAACAGTAAGAACAGGTCTACTTTATGAGCCATGGGTGAGGGAAAGGTCTTGCAAAATGTATTTGGAAGGGGAAATGAAGGAAGGATGAAAATGTTGAAGAAATAGAGAGAAAATTTTTGTTTTGATGAGCTGTTGAAGGCTGGTCCTTTTAAATGATATTGCATAGTTTGTTCCCCCCACTTTCCAGCACAGGGGATACCATAACATAATTTAATGTTTCTAGTTTGGAGTTTTGTAGAATCTTTCTTGTTATTCATGGAAAAAAAAAGAAAAGAAAAAAAAAAAACCATTGGTATCAGAAAAAAGAACAAAAAGAGGTTTTCATAAATAAACATTGGGTTGGGTTCCTATCTGTAACCTGGAAAATGTCGACAATGTTTTACCGTTGCTCGCATGGCCAACTTGACATTTTGTCTGTAGGAACGAAGATGAGGAGATTCAAAAGTGTAACATGTCATCAAATTGGCGGATTCCTAAGACGTGCTAATAAAATGATTTAAACAAACATCTACACAAGGAGTTGAAAACACAATCGGAGAGCAACTCTTACTTGGTGGGTTAATGAAAACTGATTCTCGTGAAGAGAAGCAAAATGAGAGTTACTCACAATCTTCAAGCAGGCCATAGCGATCGTTAATAGTGTTGAGAATATCTCCAAGGCATCTGATAAGCTTGCTCCCTTGATGCCTTACCAAATTAGTTTGGTCCTTGTCATTCTTTTTGTCAGAAGTTGCATATTCTGCATTCTCAGACACAATTGCTTGAACTTTTTCTGCATTTTCTAGCAAAAACTTCACCATCATTTGCTCTTTGGGTTCAATATTATCGGTCAGCTTTGATCCGTTGCTTTTGATGTAGCATTCACGAGGCTCTACTTCTGGAGAGCTTACTAGAGGCTTTTCTTCTTCTTCTTCTTCTTCTTCTCCATCTTCTGCTTCTTTACATTCGAAAGATTTCTCAAGGGCTTGATTGCTCTTAGACATTGAACGACGTCTTTGCCTTTTAGGCCCTGGAATGACAAAATCAGAAAGAAGAAAAAGACCAATGTTATTGAATTAATTTGAAGAGAGCAATTATAAGATCCATCGCCACACATTAGAAATTGCTTCAAAGCAATTTATACAGTCATGACATTCTTGTCAACCAGCTCTTTTGGTTTAAAAAAATTTACAATTGAGCCTTATGAACGACTTATATTAATGAGAAGGTTAGGATGCTAAAATAATCCTGACCCCGTCTTATCAGGTCTAGTCAGATATAAGGTAGCAGAATACTAAGTTGAAATTGCACCTAATGGATTATGAGGGAAAGAACTAAACAATCCAGATCCTGGAATAGCTATGATACCAACGTCAGTTCTTCATTTTAACATAATGCTTCACCGCTCAATCCTTCAATTCACTGCTTAGGATTGAGCGAGGGTGGTTCTTTCATCGTTTTGTTTCGATTTGTATGCAGATGATTTCTAGATACAATACAATAACATATATTCGCGAAAAGTTTGGGGCAGGGCACTGTATCTGAGATTCTGAAGTAGCCAAACTTCCTTGCAGTTTTTAGATTTAGTTTGCCGTATAATACAGTTATCCCCACAACCGGCCAGATAAGGTCCAAAGCCAACATGTCCCTAACTTTGAAGAGCTCATAAAAGATGAAACACAAGTCGTCTTTCTCAAGATTTATTACCAAGAACAAGAAATACAGGTATTTATTTCTATCTCTATTAATTTCACAGCATTAAGAACAAGAAGAAAACAATAAACCACAAACGTTTCTGAAATATCCTCAATCATTGATCAAGAGACAAAAAGAGAAAAAAGATTTAATCTTATAACCAGGCTACCAAAGTTCCTACTTGCATCAAACCAATACTCATGACAGCTAATCTCTAGGAAGGCTTTGCGCATCCAAGTGAAGTCATTAAGTGAAGCAAAAACTGGTTTGTTTTGTTTAACATTAATAATATCCCTATTGAATATCTGTGTCACCCTATCACATTTGGTTATCATAGGAGTAGGATATTCAATTTTAAGCAGGAGTCACCATGACTTTAAACTCATTTCCTCTAAGCTCGACTTTGAATTCATTCCCTCTAAGCATGGCCCTTGTTGACTACTAGGCCACAAGTAAAAAAATATTATTACGGAGTGTATACAAAGAAAGTCTAGAGAGGGCAAATTCACATGAAAACTTGGTCTCTAACCACTCAGGAAATAAATTACTATACCAGGCTCTTGAATTTCATCAGTGTTCTCAACGGCAGCCTCCGGATCACTATCGGGCTCCGTATCCGACTGATTTGCCCTCATCGTTGCGACATTATCAATTGCTTTGAACAGCTCCTCATCAAAGTTGTCAGGAAGTCCCAATTCTTTTCTCCTTCCACTCTCCAAACACCAATACGAATCATCCTCCGGCATCTTTAACTCCCATTGCTTAATTACATCATGTTCAATCAGCAAACAGTCCCACTTTCTCCTGCACTGATTCGAGGTCCGAGCCACATCTAAAGACGTGCAGTTCTCTGCAACAATCTTCCATTTCTGATAGCTAGACAAAGCTTTCAAACAATCGGCCTCCACAGCCGCTATCACATTAACAAGAACAAGACAATCCGCCGCCGTCCAATCCAGTGCTATTTGAGAACGCGTCCGACGAGAACCTGAAACCCCCGGTCCACGGTTGCCGGCGTTTTCCTTCTTCATTTCGCACTCAAATGTTTCTTCGTTTCGAGTTTTGAAATTCTTCAATTCTCTATTTCAAATCCAAATGCGTTTATCTATGATACATGCAACATTAGACGATGCAAAATCAAACGCCATTCCGTAGTAGAAACAAAAGAAACCATAAATTTATGAGATGAAACTTAAACGGCGTTGATTAGATCAACAATAAATGAAGAATCAAAGGATATCGGCTAGATTAAACGATCATAGCCTCGATTTTCTTCTCCATGGGGAGGAATTTAGAAGTGAATCAAAGTAGAACAGAAATGAGAGCGTGGAAAGTTGGAAAAGTGATCAAAATTGCAAAATGAGTGGGATGAATGAGGATGATAGTGCAATGCGGAAGAATTTTCAGTTGAGAGAGTGTTGTTTGGGTTTCACTTTACCAATTTCAGAGGAAGTGGAAGCCATAGCTTTCTGCATTGCCCATTCGCTTTCGATGCCCAATCTTCGGCTTCGCGGTAGAATTGAAGAACCCACAAATGCCCCCATTCCCCTCGGGTTTCTAACGCGCACTTTCGCACTCAATTTTAAATTTTAAATTCTTTTTCATCAATATATATCTATACATAAACGTCCGGATAAATTTTTCTTGTACATATTTGTGTCTCACCATTAATTTGATGGCTGTCATTAGAAAAATTGTTTTAATTTATGTGTTATGGTTTATTTGAATATTAATTACGAAATGATTAGATTTATTGGTGAAAAGGTATAATTTTTTCCCTCTAATTTATGTTTTCTCTCATTAATTTTTCCTGTCTCTCTCCACAACCATTAAAATTCTTCCCTCTCTCTCATTGATCATAGCATTATGTTATGAATATTAATTACTAAATGAATTTAAAGAAATCTAAATAAGCACAAAAAAATATATATAACATAATAAACATTAGGAATGAATAGCATAATGAATGGTTGTCAAATATTTTATTTATTGTAGCTCACTTTTCTAAAAGAAGATAGATGTTTGGTTCCTACTATTTTTTTTAATGTTTTATGTGCCTTATCTTCTTCTATATATATACATCTTATGAATTCTTTAGCGAACTGGATTATTTTTTTCAATAAACGGACGGAAGATGGTGAAGAAGGGTGACACCTCATATTCTACCCAATCTATTCTTTTTTCTCCAATTAATTCCAATGATGTATGTCTTTCATTTTTCTTTCTTTTTTAATCCACTTTGTTTCTAGGAAGATGTTTTATTTCTTGTTTCGTGACAAATGTGAGAATATGATACATTTATATAACGTTGTTGGTAAGACTGTGATCAATTAAAATATGTTTAGTACTAACTTTTAGAAAACGAAACAAGGTAGAATGTTTGCATTTTAACCACCCACTATATTCACTTAAGTTAACATTTGAAAAACAACTTAATATAAAGTAGTTGGAATTATATTTTTAAGTTTAATAAATTATTCTACGACCACTCAAAATTATTTTGTTCGTAAATACTATTATGATTTTTCTTACACATATGTAGATTGATATAACTAATTAAAAGTTAAGTTTGTTCAGAAATTATAAAGATTAAATTTCTAAAATAATTATTTTGTTCGTAAAATAATTATGTTTGTGATTTAAACATGTTCGTAAACTTGTTTACATAGTGTTAACTATATATATATATAAGTGGTCCATGAATTATCAAGTAACACTTTAATCCCTAAACTCTAGTTTATAATGTTTATTCGTTATACTCTTAGATTTATAACAATTTAATCATCGAACTTAGGCCGAGTTTACTATTCCATAATGAAACTTGTTGCAATCGAAATAGTTATTTATTATTATTATTATTATTATTCTTAACTTATAGAATACTGTTACCTAGTTTTGGGAACATATTTAAATGGTCCTACTTTTCATATTACGAGTGATTGATTATGTTTATTGGGAAGTAAACTTGATCTTAATATCAAGTCCTTATACTTTATAATTTATAATGATTTAGTCCATGTCGCGAAAATACTATTATGATTTTTCTTACACACATGTAGATCGATATACTAATTAAAAGTTAAGTTTGTTTAGAAACTATAAAGATTAAGTCAATACGTAATCAAATTTGTCAATTAAGTATGATGAGATTTTCACATTGTGGAAGAACTTTTTACAGATTGGAAAGTATAGAAATTAAATTGTTGCACACTAAAATTCAAAGACCAAATTATTATAAATTTGGAAATTCAATGACTAAATTGTTACAAATAAAAGTTCAGTGATTAAACCGTTACTTCTATGGTAGATTAAGGACCAAAATAGTTTTTGACAATAGTTGTTAATACAATGATAATAGGGATGGAGGTCAAACCTCTAACCTTAAAGGATTATATGTCAATTATTGCTTAACTAAGTTCACTTTGACACTTTCAAATTTGTATATAGATGTATATATATGTAAGAATTTTCAATTTAATAGTCTTATAAGTTTTTTTTATGTAATGTTTATTGAAAAAAAAAAAGTTAGAGGCATATTAAATACTTTTTAACCTTTATGGACTCATTAATACAAAATTAAAAATTTAGATTACACTATAATTTTCTTAAGCAAAATCTAAATTCATTTTCATTTCTTTAAAATATTACATTCAATCATGGGACTATAATTCTTGTTCTTACTACTTGAACGATATAGATACCTTCACCATTAAACTATAGGAAAATATCAATTTAAGTGTTCTATCAATTACCACTTTGAACTAATAATTTTATTCTTGTCAATTTATACTCTTTAACTTTAGGCATTTTTTCAATTACAATCTTGAACTAATAAATAATGTTATTATTTAAATTGATAATGTAGGTAAATATATCAATTTTATATCATCCATTACATTTCGGTTTAGATAACATGATGTGAGACTTGTTCTTTAAAGAAAAGCTACTCCATCTAATATTCTTAACTTGTTTTCTACTTCCCTCTCCTTCCCAGCATACTTCATCCTTATGTTGTTAATTATGAGGGGATGTCGATGAATTACAATGGGAGAGTATAAAATAAAATTATTTTACATAAAAAATTTAAAATTAGAAGAAGAATTTTTTTTGTGATAAAATTATATTTTAACGACTAAATTAATACATGAAGAACTTTTTTTTTTTTTTTTTTTTTTAAGTAACATCAAGAGATGTTATTGGACCATTTAATCAATTAGAAATTGGATATTAAAGGTCCATATCAAAAGTTATAAATTCATCTTCAGGATCCTTCTTCACGTGCTTGTTTATGTCACTCATTCTATTCTCTCTATTCTCGCCACTATGTTGTTCATTCTATTCTCACCACTATTCTATTCATTATCATTGTAAAATTTCTTACTATAATTTGCATAATTTTCTATGGAAAACTATTTTTAGTTTAGAAAATTATCAACTAATGACTTTTGTTATTATGACTACATTTATGCCACTCATTTTATCTCTATATTTTTTCCACTATTTTATTCACTATCATTGCAAAAAAAATATATGTTACTATAATTCACACGTGTTTTCTAAAAATATAATTTTAAATTTGCTTTTTTAAAAGAAAATTTCGACTAAATGTTTTTTTTTATTCATGTCCCTATAAGTTCACTCATTTTATTCCTTATTCTGACTACTATTTTATTCTCTATCGTCATAAATTTTCTTAATATTACTGAGCACTAAGTTTTCTATAGAAAATTGTTTTAGCTTACCTTTTTTCTGAAAGAAAAATATGAACTAAATGATTTTTTTTTTTTTTTTGTCTTTTAAAGAAATTCAATTAAATGGTTAAATTGTTGAGAGAATCCTAATATAATTAAAAATTCTTACACTTCTTCACATCCACTTTCGATAACATAATAATAAAAGTATTAAAAAAAGTTAACAATTTAAACATAATTAACAATTTAAACATAATTAAGTAGATAAAATATTAATTTTTATTATTCAAAATCAATAATTCGATCTCGCGCCTTATTATTAAAAAGAACAACATTAGATGACATTTTCTAGAGGCCCAAAGGTCCCAGGCTTGGACCTTCATAATGGTCAAAAATTTGTCTAATTGTATAATGGCCAACTTGCTCCCAAATTGGGTCTCTTTAAAATACCGAATCCACATCTATGTAAAATCACATTTTCAATTTCACATTCAATGATAATAAACTTTTTGTTATTAATATTCTTTCATTCGAGTTACATATGTTGGGAGAATATGCTTAGCATGTGTGGTATTGAATTCAAATTTTATTTTATGTTATCAAATTTATTGAGTTATGTATGTAGTCTGATATCTATTTTTTAAATCTATTTCTAAATTTTGTGATCTAAATCGAGCTGATTTTGAAAACAATATTTTTACATTTCGAGTCTATTTAAATTTTAAAATACATAATTATATTAGAGAAGATAAAAGAATATTAACAAATATAATATTTCAATTCATAAACTCAACTATTTTTGTAAAATTAAATATTATTATATAAAATAGTATAAATGATTTGATATTGTGTTAAAAAAATAAAATCTTCAATATTAAAAAATAATAATAATACAAAATTTGTAACCTAAAATAAGTTTATAAATTAATTAATAATAGTTTACATTTAACCTAACATTTGATGATTATTATCAGTTTTATAGTTTAATGAATATATCATCTAACATATTTTGAACAACACTTGAAATTGAAATTCAATTTATGAAATTTCTACCAAATACATATTTAAAAACACACAAAATACAACTTTGTATTTATTGAATCCATTGTTTTCAAATTGTCTACCAAATCATACCCTAAATTTTAGACATAAAGAAAAAGGCGAAATTTTCATTTATATAGTAGAACAATTCATACAAAAATACAATAATAAATAATAGAATGTCATGAATGTGAATGTAATATAAATAAGGATAATTGTTTTAAGTGACAAAACTATTTGAAAAATATTACTGTGTATCGGTGACTTATTATTGTGATACAGTGACATGTATTGTGTTATATTTATAAATAAATTGACTCTTTCGCTATATTTGATAACGATCTTATAAATAATAAATTAAAATTTTTTTAAGTAAATATATATATATATATATATATATATATATATATTTTAATTTTTTATTTCTATAATGTTCTAGAAATATAATATCAATTGATATCTACGTTTTTTTTTTTTTTTAAGTTGAGACCCTGACATTCTTATTAACAATCAATAATTTTATTTATAAATAATTATAGCGATGGTCACAAATGGTCATAAGCTTTTTTAAGGAGAAAAAATCATAAACTATGTAAATTCATAGATTAAATTCGTAACTTAAGCAATTGTAATGATTACGGTTTTTATATTTCAACCATTATTTTCTTTCACACCTCTGGAACAAAATTCAACATATAAATATCTTTTTTGAGATATCAATTTTTACTTTTTAAATCATCAATTTTCATTTCAAACTTTTAATGTCATTAAATTGCAAAAAGTTGCAAATTTTACTTTTGTGATATAGACTTTCATCTGAAAAACTATCAATTAAATTCTCATAAAGCATTAAATGAAGATATTATACAATTCATATCAATGCAATGAAGTTTAAAGAAACAAATTGAGAATTTTTCTATTGTGTCATATTGGTTTTATTAATCTATTTTGTTCAAGATGTCATATTGGTTTTATTAATCTATTTTGTTCAAGATCATTAGAATTGACATTACTATGTGTATTTATAGATTTGTGATGCTTAAAAGATTTATTTGATCATCTATTTTGCACGAGATTTGACCTAGAGAATAAAAAGAAGGTAAAAATAAGTGCTATAGTATTTATAGATCTCATTAAATTATTCCATTATAGTTTGTCACCTAGTAAACTCTTTTTCATATATTTTTTTTTAAATTTGTTTTTGTTTTTTTCTTTTTTTTTTTTTTTTATGATTAAAATGGGACGAAGAAAAATGAATATGATACAGCTAAGCACTACTCTTACAAGAATATATGTAAATATTAATATTTTTTTTATAAATGCCACGTCATTGGGATAATTTATCCACATAAAAACCATAACTCAATCCACCCACTTTTGTGGAGAATATTAAACCCAGGCCACAGCCTGATGCGTGTGAGGCAATAAAGATTGGGCAGAGCGGAGTTATCAAAACAGCGATTCGCCAACTTCGCCCACTGAATTAAGTGTCCAGGTTCAGTGAACCATGCTTCATTCATTGGCCTACCCTTACCCAACCTTTGTAATTTCTAGTAATATCACCCCATTAAAAATTTGAGATGTTAATAAATGATGAGTTCTCCTACAATTCTTAAAAATTTATGTTTTATGGTCAGTAATAAATTGGAGCAGTATAAAAAATTTCAATACTGTACTAATAGAGATATCCTTACTTTTGATACCTACAAATTGAAATAGCCTATGACAAATTACAACATGGAGAAAAGATTATGGAATGGTTTAGGTTAAAATTTTGTCTAGTGCTTATTACTGAAGGTTTCACAAATACTTGAAAATAAAATGTTTAAAATTAAAGTATCTTGATTATTGTATTTAGTTATGCAGAAGAATGTCATCAAATTATATAACTAATGTACAAAATATAAAGTATATCAAATGTATTAGTAGTATATTGATAAAGCAACTAGGATAATATTGTAATAATAAAAAATAAACTCAAGAATAATTATTTTTTTTCTTCTAAATATGCAAATCTAAAAAATAATATATTTACAAATAGCCTAGTGTTTTCATTGTTACCCATCATAATTCCCTACTTATGTAAATTAACATCATAATTTCCTACTTATGTAAATTAATGGAAAGAGGAAATTGACCCTTCTATCATTTTTTTTGGTGAAAGAGAAAAAAAAAAAATCATCAAACCAGATTTGTTTTCATTGTTACCCATCATAATTCACTACTTATATAAATCAATGGAGAGAGAAAACTAACCCTTCTATCATTTTTTGGTGAAAGAGAGAAAAAAAATCATAAAACCACATAAAATGTAATTCCACAAACTCGACTGTGATTTAGTTTATAAAAATTAAATATATAAAAATTACTTCTATTTATGATTATTTTTTTCCTACATTCTTAGCGTGCTTTAAAAAAGCAATCTTAAATTTGACTAAAAAAGTAATATTTAAAAGACTTGTTTCTATTTTTGAAAAGGGATGAAATTCAAATTATTCTTAAAAAAATGTAAAACAATAATAAAAAAATTGGGGAGAAACAAGAATAAATTTTAAAAACACCAAACTAAAAATAAAGGTTTTTATTTGATAGTTATTTGGTTTTTTGAAAATTAAGCCTGTATCCTTTATTTGATAGTTATTTGGTTTTTTGAAAATTAAGCCTGTATCCTTTATTTGATAGTTATTTGGTTTTTTGAAAATTAAGTCTATAATAAACTCTACTTTTACCTCTAAATTTCTATATTGTATTGTCCATATTTTACTAATACTTTAAAAAACGAAGTCAAGTTTTAAAAATTAAACAAAAAAAATTTAATTTCTTTTTGTTTTTAAAATTTGATTAATAATTCAAATATTTATTTAATAAAAATAAAAGCCATGGCAAAAAAATTAGAGACAACAAACATACATTTAAAAACTAATGCACCATTTTGTAACTATTTTGTTTTTTATTTTTAAAAATCAAGTATATTTTCTCTCAATTTCATACCACGGTTTTTATAACTAGTACTAAAAATGTTGAATTTAGATGATAAATAATTTTTATATACTTAATTTTTAAAAATTAAAACTAAAAATAATTAAATAAGTATCCAACCAAGTCTAAAATCGTTACCAACATCGAAACAGTTATGAAATTAGTATGTGGTGTTCTCTTTAAACTCAATGAGAATTTGAAATGTTCCTCTTGTCAAACATAATCCAGGTGTCGTTCAAGAGCCAAAACTTGGCAAAGAAAGAACCAACCTAGCCGAGTAGGAAGAAAGTTATGGAATCTCCAATTGTGAGTATTACAAAGGAACAAGTTCAGATTCATACCCCACTACTTCCTCGTTTCTCTATCCTGCTTCGATTCCAGCCCAAAACCACTTTTTTTTAGTGCTTTTTTGGAGAAAGTTTTGATTTTTTTTTTATATATATATATATATATATATATATATATATATATATATTTTTTAAAAAAAATTAATTAATTCATTCTTAATTTATTAGAATGGGTTACATATTATTATTATTTTTAGTAAAACGGTTGATTTTTTTTTTTAATTAGACTTAAAAAAATAAAAACAAGTTTAAAATTGTTTTGTTTCAGTTTTCAAAATTTGAAAATATTTGTAAACAATAGATGAGAAAACATGAAATTTAGAGTTTATAAGCTTGATTTTTAAAACTAAAAACAAAATAACTATCTATTAAATATGTAATTATATTTTATATCTAATAGAATTCTAGAAAAATCAATTTTAAGTTTAGTTGATATAGAATCTTTTAAAAAAAATATAAGATATGCCAATAATTTATCAGGCACAAATTAAAAATTTTATGGACCTATTGAACACAAAAATAAAAGTTCACGATTCTATTAAATATTTTTTAAATTAAAAAATGAGTAGATATGAAATTAAAAGTTTTAAGTATAATTGTACAATGTTTTTCTAATTTAAAAAAAAAATGCAGAATGAAAAATTTAGAAATATATTTATCAAAGAGAAAAAAATGGAATGGATACGGTATTATAGGAAAGGAAAAAGGGCTAAATTTGTAATTCCACCAAATTAAAATTTAAGAAAAAAGAATCTTAACAGAATCTGTCTTACACGTTACAAGCTACAAACTTACAAGTCATGCGGGCAACGCAAACGGATAATGTAATCTATACGTCGTCGTTCGTGCCTGTCGTTCCTTGGTAGTACAGACTTCAGCTGCTGACGTGTCACACATGTGGTCCCCGACTCCGTGGGCAAGGTTTTCAGTCCATCTTCGTAGTACAAATATTCACAACGTTCATTCGTTTCCTTCCCCTCGAAAAAATTTACCATTTCTCTGGAAGAGGGAGAGAAGAGAGAGAGATAGAGAAACAAGAGGGAGGAAAAACAGAACTCAACCACTCTCAAATCTCGATTTCGAAGCTAAAACCCTAAATTCATTTAGCTTGAATTCCTCCCCATTTCTCTCCGCTCGTTGATTTTCCTTCATTTTCTCTATCTCTGTGCTTCGCATTGTTCATTAGATCAGAGGAAAAGGAAGAAGAAAAAGAAAAATCTCTCTCGCCCTTCTCTTTCTCTCTCATTTTCCGGGAAAAGTTTTCGGATCTTTGCGTAAGAAATTAAAATTTATTCGTCTATATATACCACGTTTTTTTCGAGAAATTATCTCGTTTTATTTTTACCATGTCTTTTGTTGTTTAATCGGGGATTTTGGGGGGGTTTTCTTTTCAATTTTTGGTGTTATTTGATTAATTTTCTGATGCAATGCGGGTTTGATTGTGTCACCCTACGTTAAATTATCTGTTCTTGATTTTAATTATCTATTTTAAGTTTCGGCATTAAAACGATCGCGTAACTGGACTAATTATGGACCATTGATGGCGATTTCAGAAATATTGTCCTGTAATTTTTCTTCTTTAACTGACTGAAGCATTACTAGTAATTACTCTTTTCTTCTAGCTCTTTAACTTTGCATTTTGATTTCTGATTTGGAGATACGTGAAATCATTTCATCCCACGAATGAGATCATACTAGGCACAGGGGTAGAAATGAGGATGTAATATCGTTGTTGCATCTCATTATCATTGATCTTGATGGCTATAATATTCCTTTTTCCAGGAGTTTTAGAATCATGGTGTTTTGGGTATTTGGTTATGGCTCACTGGTGTGGAATCCAGGATTTGAATTTGATGAGAAAATTATAGGCTATATCAAGGATTATAAGCGTGTTTTTGACCTCGGTAAGTTTCGTATTTCCAGCAAGAAAATTTTGTAGATGTAATTCCCTATAGTCAATAGTCATCCAGTCAATTTTGATTGTTCATAATAAGAATTTATCTCATCTTTGGACCAGCATGCATTGATCACAGAGGTACTCCAGAAAATCCTGCAAGAACTCTTACCTTGGAACAGGAAGTAGGAGCTATTTGTGTAAGATTAACTACCGATCTAAATAAATTTGATATATTCTCAATGGATATTGGGTCATATTGAGTTTGCTACTTTTAATTTCTCTATTTCTTTTCTCCTACTAATTTTTGTTCTGGAACTTCTTCTTTTTTTTTTCTTTTTTTCTTTTTTAAATTTTATTATTATTATTATTATTTTTTTTTTAAAAAAACAACATTTTGTCAGTGGGGAGCAGCTTACTGTGTGCGGGGGAGTCCTGAAAGGGAAAGAGCCGCAATGGAGGTAATTTAATATCTTTTCAAATTTATTTATTTAAAATTTAAATGTTTGAGTAATATGTGTGTCGTGCAAGAGTTTTATCTATGAACTTCCATGCTGTCCTTGAATTAATATAGTAGGGACATGTTTAAGAATGATTTTAAAATTATTAAATTACTTTCGTCATGTTTAAAATCACTCTCAAACATATTTTTAATTATTTAAAATAACTTTGATGGTATAGAAAATACGTTTAACATATAATACCAAATATTAAGTTGATTTTGAGTGACTAAAGGCATGTGTAGAAGTGAATTCAAATACTACAAAATTTTTTTTTTTTTTTTTTTTTTCCTAAAAAAACAAAATTCCTCTCAAACACGCTGTAACAAGCTACTTTTCTCAATTCCCCCTGGCTGTGACTTTCTTCATTACTATTTTTTCCTTTTGCCTTGTCTTTCTAGTATTACATTGGACATTCGTGACTGAAATTTTCCTGTTGGTACTTTATTCCCAAATCGTTTGGAAGTTATGATAATTTTTTCTCTGTTTTTCTCATTGGCAGTATTTGGAGCACAGAGAATGTGAATATGATCAAAAGACACTTGTTAACTTTTACAAGGTGAGCTTATGAATCGGTTTTAGTGTTATACTAAGTTAATGTTGACGATAATGCCAATTTGAAGGAAGTTCTACATTTTTAATTCTAAGCATAGAATTCTCCATCATTTATTTTAACTGATATTGTTTCTCTTTATTCAGGAAGAGAACTCTCTTGAGCCTGCGCTTACAGGAGTAATTGTGTAAGGGCTAGTATTTGCTTTACTTACATCTATATTTTGCAGTGTGCCTTGTGCCTTTTCTCTTATCAGAGCAACTTGAGTAAAATTATAGCAAAGTGAAATAAAGTTTTAACTTCTACAAGTACTTTGTTTAAACTTTAGTAATTATAGTGGGGTAGCACTTTTAGGGCTAATAATTAAGTGTCTAGCAACATTTTTAAAGAATTGCAAATATAGCAAAATCTATTAGATTGATAGACTCTTATTAGTGATATAGTCTATCACTGATAAATCCAAAAACTTGATCTAAATTTGTTATATCTGCAAATTCTTTTGCATTGTGTTAGATATGCTAATACTTCATACTTTGGACTTGATTACTATATTTGCAACTGTCCCTTTAAACTTGGTTATTAATTTGTATCCTATGTGCAGTTTCACGTCCACTCCGGACAAAGAAGTGAACAAATACTACCTGGGTCCAGCTCCATTAGAGGATATGGCTAGGTAAAGTGCTAGCATGTTAAGAATCTATTTGGAATGATTTTTCAAGTGCTTTAAAAATGTTTTTAAAGTATGATGCACTCCAAAAGTCATTTCATCCCAAACTTTCTTTTTGGTTCAAGCTTTAGTTCCTCATTATTCTTCATACCCATTTAACAGACAAATTGCAACTGCTGTTGGGCCTTGTGGAAACAACAGAGATTATATTTTCATGTTAGAAAAGGCATTGTTTAACATAGGTGAGCTTCCCATCCCCCAAATGGAGCCAAATTCATTGTAGCAACATTTCTTTGGTTTTGTTCATCACCATTTGTTATCTTTGGCCATAGGTCATGAGGAGGAAATGGTGATCGAGCTTGCTAACGAGGTGAGGAAAGTCCTCGACCTCCTCGAGAATGGAATCTCAAGGGAGAACAAACTGCTTGGAGCAACGCCCCACATAGTACTCAAGTCGCACATACCATCCTTAGAACTGCAACCACTTCCAGAAGCCATAGCCACAGATTCCTAACTTCGAAATTTCACAAACTAAGCAAACCAGAGGCTTCCAGTGATGGTTAACAATGGTTACTACCACGCTTAGATCCACTAGTCTTTGACCTTATTACTAGGACTTATCTTTGCAAATTGATGCCGCGTTTTTGTCTTTGTCGTCTACGACAGTACTAGTTCTGTCTGTTTCATGATCTTAAACTTTGGGCATTATGGTTCTAATGTTTATTTGAATGAACCAAATGTTGTCGGGAGAAAGAAGGAATGTTGTCACTTGTTGAAGTTTGTTATGTGGACAACACATCAGATGGCTCCCTAATTACCCTCGTAATTGTGCATTTGATAGAATAATCAGTTTTGGAACAAATAAAATTGTTCCTTCAGAAAAAAAAGAAAAAAAAGAACCACGAAATTATGCCTATTAGTTTGGATATTTGTAATAACATTAGTCATTCTTGGTAGACATAACTTCAAACAATTCTAAAATTGATTGTTTCCCTAAAGTAAGTGTTTGTTCATTATTTGCATGGAAAATTTGCACTTGCTGCACTAAATGTGAAGGTGTTAAGTTTCAATTCAATGACCTTTTAACAACATCCATTCACCTATCACCTTAATCAACCTGAAACTAAGACAAGACACCCAAAAATACCATAAGAAGCATGAGTCCATGTCCATATCTCCTTTCCAATAAAATTACACAAATGAGGCATCGAGTCTCTAATTTTAAGAAAAAGGTTCTAATGAAGTTTCATAAAAATTTTAATTAATTCTATACTTTACAAAAATTGGATGGAGGATGCAATGGGATCGGTTTGTAATGGGTTGTAATGAGATTTAATTTCAAACCTATTTTTGTTTCCATTGTAATGGACCAAGGTTGTAATAGCCTATTATAATCCAACCATTGGATTTTTAGTGATTTTAGGGGTTGATTTGCTTTAAAAGGAAAAGCATGGATTTTTAAAAATTGTGAATTTTAACCAATTTATTCCATATATGTTTATATTATTAGTTAATTACCAATAGATGAGAGGAGGGTATATTAGTAATTGGATTTTATTTTAGCATTTTTTCATTTAATAAAGCCTACAGTAGCTCATCTAAATATCTCTGGTGACACTGTACAGATCGAATACAAGAAATATTTTTAATGCTAAACTTGTAATGATGTGTTAGGACTAAAGAAAATTACCAACTTTTCAAAATTTATGGTCTCGCTGATGCGACCTCACATGGTTGTAAAATCAATTGAACCAACCTTCCTTTACATAGTTTGGCCTTAAAAAAAAAAAAATAATAATAAAATAAATAAATAATAATTAAAGCAAACTTTAATCAACGAAGAATAAGTGAGATATCGAGAAGCCACCCCTCCAAATACTCAAACATTAAAGGACTATATATATGAGCAACGGTTAATTACAATTACAACATCTAACAAAATAACAAAAAAAGAAACATTAATATTTCCCTTTTTCATTAGTATTCTGTTAAAAAAAAAAAAAAAAAAAAAAACCCCAAAACATACATAAATGTCCATTTTACTGAATAAAAGTACAACAATATCATGCTAAAATATGCTGTTCTTCCTATATATCAGGTTCCATAAAAACAAAAACAGTTGAAGGTGCGTCATATTTTGTGACGTTTATAGACAATCATTCAAAGAAAACGTAGGTTTATACAAAGACTAAAGCTCAGTGTTGCAAGTGTTTAAATAGTTTAATGCCCTATTGAGAGGGAAACTGGTAACGAGTCAAAGTGTATTAAAGCAAATAATGAAGATGAGTATTGTAGACCATTTGATGAGTATTGCATAAATCAGAGTAACTGATATCGTATATTTCTTTTTGTTTAAAATTTAATTATTTTGGATTGATGAATTCGTGATTTATTTATTTTTTTTTGAATTGTTATGATGCTTGTCTTTGTTTAAAGTTTGTAATAAATATCACAAATATTTGGTATTTAACATTTGAATTTTACGAAATTTTAGTTATTATTCATATGTGTTGTAGATAAATTTATGCATTAAATTAAAAAAATTATTGCTATGCAGCTCAACCTAATCCAACCCAACCTGAATTTTAAGGGTTAGGTTGGAAACTTAGTTTGAATTTTTTAGGTTCCCAATCAACCTAATTTTTAGATTGATCCAAAAACTTCAATCTAACCCATCTACCCAATTTGTTGTACTAGGGAGAAGGTGCAAACTATTTACTGAAAATGATTAGGCACCTATTCTATACTCTTCTTTCTACTCACCATTTTTCTAAAAGGAAATTATTCTAAAAAATATTGTGCCACGTGACACAATATCATTGGTGGTGGGCGCTTCTATAAGAGATGGCCAAGTTTTTCCATTAACAATAATTACATTTGCGCTTTGATAACAGAAGCAATTTCAGTGGGAAATGGCATCTGTGGCTGCTCTCGCGCCTCTTCATCGGCAGCAGAATCTTCACACAGTCTTCGTCTATGGCTCTCTCATGGCGGATGAAGTCCTTCATATCCTCCTGAAGCGTACTCCTCAGTCTTCTGATGCCGTCGTCAATGGCTAGTATGTACTTTCATCTTTTACTCTTACTTCTTTGTTTTTCATATCTTCATTCTTAGCTTCTTCTATTTTGTTGAACTCAAAGTAAAATTCTCATCAATCATAGCCTAATTCCTGCTGGTTTTCCAAACGAGATTCTGATTCTGATTCGCTCTATTAATCTTTTGATTTACTTCGATTTCTGCTGTTTCTCTGTTTAATTTGTATTTAGTTAAGTACGTGGTTGTTGATTTTCTATTATGTATTATTTGCTGAACTGTTATGCTTATTTTGAATTATCTAGGTTTTGTTGCTTAGTTGACATTAGCGTTATGGTGAGAAAGGATTATAATAGGAAATATTCTTCTACTATTAGCTCTTTGATTTGCAAAATCGTGCTGTTATTTTTCTTCTCTTTCGATTAACTTGTAGCAAAAGTTGCCTTGATGACTGCTAATTTGGGCTGCTTTCCGGAAGGAAAATTTTACTCGCTCTATGAGTCTTACTCGGATTGATGCTGTTTCTTTGTTTAATTTGTCTTTATAGAAACTTGTGGATGTTGATCTTCTATCAAGTATTATTAGCAGTCTGTTATGCTTCTTGTGATTTTCTAGGTCTTGTTTCTTAGTTGATAATAGCATCATATTCATGACGAGGAAGGATTACAGCAGAATACTTTTCTACTCTCAGCTCTTAAGATTTCCAAATCGTCACTGTTATTTTCATCTCTTTTGATAAATTGAAGCAAGCTAATTTGTGATGCTTTTCTAAAGGAGAATTTGATTTCGCAATTAATTTTTGTGGTTTAGAGTGATGCTATTTCTTTGTTTAATTCTGTCATAAAAAAGTCTGTGGTCTATGGATGTTGATCTTCTATTAAGTATTCTTAACGAATTCTGTACTTGTGATTTTCTAGGTCTTGTTTTTCAGTTAATGTTAGCATTACAATAAGAAAGGATTACATTAGAAATATTCGTCTACACTCTGACTATATGATTTGCATATCATTTCGGTTATTTTCTTCCCTTCGGATAAATTTGAAGCTAAATGTGTGCAATGATGGTTCAATCATGTTGGTCTCCTAGAAGGAGAATTTGATTGATTGTATCCATCTTATGATTTAGTTGGATTTATGTTCCTTCTCTGTTTACTTCTTCTCTTTAGAAGTTTACGGATGATGATCTCCAAATAAGTATTACAAACTGTTATTGCATAGGATCTATTTGCTGGTTCTAATTTTCAACGGTTTGATTCTTAGTTTACACGATTAGCATTTTGACAAGGATTAAAAATATTCTTCTATTGCATGCTTGTATTCCCGATGATGTGCTTGAACTCTGTAATTTGCTTGAGAATTTGCAGTCAAAGATTAAGCATTAAAGGACGAGTTTATCCAGCGATCATACCTGTTGATAGCAAGAAAGTCTCTGGCAAGGTTTGTAATACCATCCCTGTTGAATTTAGCTACGGACGACTAGTAATGAACCTGAATTTTTTGTCCATGTCGTTTTATGTTTTCATGTTGAACTATCCCTTACACTGCAGATTCTTTCAGGCATCAAAGACTCCGAAATGAATCTTTTAGACGCATTTGAGGATGTTGAATACAAGAGGATTATAGTTGAGGTCTCTTTAATGGTAAAGTATTCGACTCATCTTAGTGCTCGACTATGTTTTATTGTCAAGTACTTTGTGCCTTTACAATCAAGTATGGACTACTTTAAAATACAAACTTCTGGTATCCGTTTTTTCAACTTGTTATACATAAATATCAGTAGTTATTCACTGCTACTACCCTTCAGTAAATAACTCGGAAATGAAAAACTTAACATTGACATTGCATTGCTATTCTACTGCACTTTCAATATTTCGTATGAGGAGTTTTGATTATTCAGGTCTCTTTAATAACTATTTGAATTTTTAAAATAAGCAAATACTAATTTCACCTATAGGTTTCTATATTTTGTTATCTACTTTCTACTAACGTGTACAACCAAGCCAAAATTTGAAAACTAAAAAAAAAATGTAGTTTTCGAAATTTTATTTTTGTTTTTAGAATTTTACTAGGAATTCATGTGTTTCTTTAACAAATATGAAAACCATAATTGAGAAATTAAGAGTAAACAAGTATAATTTGTTAAAAAGAAAAAATGAAAAACAAAATTGTTACTAAAGAAGAACTTAGTTATTTCTGATAAAGTATATTGGCCTTTTTTTCCTCTGCATTCAGAATTCGTTTTTTAGGCTGTTGATGACTTTCTGCAGGACACTTTGGAGAAGCTATTAGTTTATGCTTATGTTTGGGCCAACGAAAAGGATCCAGACTTGTACGGAGATTGGGATTTTGAGGTAAAGCCACTATCCTTTCTTTCCTCATTTGTGCATCATGTTATGATATTTGTGAGAAGAAACTTTTTGTTTTTGTCCTCTCATTTCACAGACTCAAGTGCAGAGTTTAACAATAATGTAATCATACACCAACGTAGGAAGTTAAATTAATCAAGTTTCATTAGTTTCTTTTTCTCCTTTCACATTTGAAATTCTTGTACGGGTGATCTATTCTTGCTTCCGCTTCGTCCACCACTGCTCGCCTCCTAAATAATTAATGACCCACCCTCCAAAAACAAATGAAATCTAACATTCTACTTGCCATCAAAGCGCATTACCACGTTTTATAAAGTATTGCATTAGGGATGACTATGTGTAATGCGATGGTCATGTCTATCGCGATCTTCATTTTTCTCACACTTTATCGTGCTTTCGTCATGAATAATTGCAGTGGAGTGGAGAAAAATGAAGCTTGCGGTAGACATGGTCATCGTGTTAAGGCTATGAATGATATAGCTATCGCGTTAGCCTACGATAGTTTTCATTTGTTTTTTGGGCAGATCATTAATTATTGAGGAGGCTAAGAATTGGTCATCTGTACAAAAATCTCTTCGCATTTCCTGTTTCTCTACCTCATTCTGTGAGTGAGATTATAATAGATGCTTCAAATTTAGATTGATGCTCACTTAATCACTTTTCTTTTGTTTGCATCATGAATCCATTGCATGGATGGATGGAGATTTCTTAAATTTTATTTTCATTGCATTGGTAGATTTTGGTTAGTTCCACGAATAAACCGTCTTTATTTCACTGCGATAATCTAGGGAATGTGCTACTATGTGAAAATCTTGTCGCGGTGTTTTTTGTATTTTTGTCGTGACCGGAACTTGGAAGTACAAGAACGCAATCCGTAGTTCTATTCTTAACTTTTACGTATTTGTTATATTAACAATTTTATTCTGCTGCAAATTGCAAGGAGTGGAAACGAGATCATCTGGAAGATTACACCGAGATGGTCAAGGAATTTATGGAAGAATATGAGCAGCACACGGCCCCATAAAAATGTCTGGCCGCTGATGGAGAAGGATAGCGATGCTAAGAACCAGCTCTCCAGTCTTCAGGTAGTCATACTTTCATTCATACACGTCCTCAATCCATCTTCTTCTTCTTCTTCTTTTCTTTAATTTTTATTTTTTAATTTTCAGTTAAATTAAAAAGTTCTGCTCTCCAAACTTCCATGAAGGAACCATCAATTTTATTTCAACTAAATTATTATATATTAAAGTTTTTTAGACTAAAATTTTGCAAATTTTTAAGTACAGAACCAATTACCGTTGAAGCACTAAAATTGTTACCTCAGGAAAGTCTCATCTTTAAACCGCTTAAGATTTTTAAATGGCCTGGTTTATAAAATCTCCGGCCAAATATGGTACATTTTTATGCCAAATTTAAGAACAAATAAACAAAATGCCGATACGGTTCCAACAAAATATTGAAACAAACGAATTTTATTACATTGTAATCAATATCAAAGTTAGGTCTAAACCTTAAAAATAAATTTAAAATATGGATATTTTTAAAAATAGAAAAACGGTTGAAAATAATTACAATTAAAGCAAAATTTATTTTCTATTTGTCATAAACCGTGATAGACCCAGATATATCTATCGTTTTACCAGATAAGCATGAATAGATGTTTATCCGGGTCTATCGTTGGTCTATTACAAATAAAAAGTGAAATTTTGCTATATCTATAAATAGTTTGATATTTTTTCAATTTATAATAATTTCTCTCTAAAATATTTGTTGGCATTGAACTCAATGTGGAAGTAAGAAAAAATGTTTGTTTGAAGAGGTAGGAAAAGAATGTTATTCGGTTAGGGTTAACTAACAAAATAAAACCATTAAATTAAATTATGAAAAATTATTTTAAATAGAAAAATTATCCATTTATTTACAAATATATTCTATCTGTGATAGATTACAATAAACACATGTAGACATCTATTTGTGTCTGTTAAGTAAAGTGATATATGTTTATTTGGGTCTATTGTTGTATCACCGATAGAAAGTAAAATTTTACTATATTTGTAATTATTTTTAATAATTTTTCTATTTTGAAAACATACCTTTAACATGGTAATTTTTTAAATAATAAAATTTGTCTTGTATTTGATTAAATGAATGTTGAATGGTGTAACCATTCTTGCAAATTATTGTCGAACATTTAAACCCTTTCAGTTTTTTTTTTTTTTTTTTTCAAGATAAAACCGTTACTATTTTATATATATTTCTCAAACGTGCATGCTAGAAAAGTATTTCACTTAGAAACTATAGTTTCAAAATCCAATCTTCACTGTCATCTTTATTTTTTACAATGAAGAAATAACTTATCAAATGTTTGCACCATTCAAATTACAATTTCAATTCAGCTACCCAACTAACTTTTATTTCTCTAAATTTAAAAGCACATTAACTATTTTGCTTCTCTTTTCAAGTCCTTGAAACCATACTTGAAATTCGAGTATTTCAAATTTTTTTAAAGTTGAAATAGTTAGAGAAATCTACTTTTTCTAGTGCCTCAAATCTTTGCTAGTTTATTAGGTGAGTTTTATAGTAGATAAGTTACAATATAGATTTAGGGTGTGTTTAGAATGTATTTTCAAGTGTTTAATTTAAAAAGTAAGTATTTTTAGAAAAATTATAGTGTTTGACAACCACTCAACATAGCTTTTGAAGTGTATTTTAAACTATTTTTATCATAAAATTTAAATAAAAATAAACTTTTTGAAAAACACTTTTTGTTATAAGTCAATCAAAACATGCCCTTATTTTAAGAGACCTTTTCTTGCTAATTTTGTTGTTGCATGTAGAAAATGAACCTCTTTTGTGGGTGTCGTCCTTTCATAGGAACCATGCAATTTAAGAAAATAATACTTGTTATAGTCGTTGAAAACAATGAAAAGATGATGAAAGAGAATTTATCAACCATTGTACGAATAAATAAAAAACTAGACTTACTCATAGAAACATTGCTGCGTAAAATATATAAACACAATGCGTAGATTTATGACCATTTACTAGAAATAGATTTAATTAAATATGGAAGAGTTGCTCAAACTTTTTCGAAAATGAACCTGTTTGGTGTTTGTTGTCCTTGCACAAGAACTATGCTAATTTAAGAAAACAAGACTTCTCAGAGTCGTTGAAAATAATGAAAAGACGATGAAAGAGAATTTATCGACAATTATACAAATATATCAAAAATCAGACTTACCCATAGAAACATTGTTGCAGAGATCTATAACCGTTTTCTATAGATTCAATTAAATATGGAAGAGTTGCGCCTTCTTATTCTCAAATGCCCAAACTTTCCCGCACCAGGAGAAGAACCTTCGAAAATAAAGGGCAAGTAACCCGTTGCATCTTTGTACCTCTGCTGAATCTGGGATCAACCAAAACCCAAACAATACAGCAAGTCAAGTTCGAGGATCCATAAAAAATTTGTAACATGAAACAACTAGTTCACTTTTTTCTTTTTTTGAGTAAGATAACCTGTTGACTTTTTACTTATGATGGATTGGAACTAAATGCACAAACATCACTTAGCACCCTCTATTGGTTTCAAAAATAAGATACATTGTTAGTCATCTGTATTGTTATATATAAAAACAGGGTAATCTATATTTTTCTGTCTCTTAAATAAAATGTTTTTTTTTTTTTATAGTTGAAAGTTGCTTAACTTTTAAAGAACTTCCATAAGGGGAAAAAATAATAATAGATAACAGTTTTCTTTTTGGGTTCAGATTTAATGTTCTTACATATTGTGAAACGTTTTTTTAGGTATTACTTGATTCAAATGTGTCATATTTTCTATCAATTTTATGTTCACTTACTTTTGATTCCCTTTATTCTCAAATTAGTATTGAAAATAAACTAATACATAACGCAAAACCTTTTTTAGATAGTTTATAAAAGTTTGAAAATAAGATAATAGAGAGGAAAGGAGGGGTGGGGCAAATGGTTAAAAGCAGAAAAGTCTGCCGAAAAAAAAGTCATCGTTAACAGGATAAATTTATAAAGGAAGATATAACTATGTGTTTTAAATTTACAAAAGCAGAAATGTTACCGGTTGACAAGATTAGTTTATAAAAGAAGATTTAAGAACTATGCATTAGGATGGGTTTTGAATTAATATTATATTATATTATATTATATCCTTTAAGAACAATAAATGGTAGGAATGAAAATTTTTATTTAGGGCATAAGGATGTTAACAATTCATCTTATTTTAATTCAATGAACTTGGAGTTATCTATACCAACTAAAGGCGTGTTTGGTTTATTTTTTCAAGTGTTTAATTTTAAAAATAAGTAAAATGTTGAAGTGTTTGGCAAATCCTCAAAATAGATTTTGAAACACTTTGAAAATGTGTTTTAAACCGTTTTCATAAAAAGAATTTAAATAAAAATATGACTATTTTTTTAAAAAAAAACATTTTTCCATTAGTGAATCCTCTAGAAAAATGCAAAAACCAGTAAAACAAAAATGTTGTCCTTATAAAGCTTTCATTTATTTTTTGGCTATAATCCATCCAATTTTCAATTTTTAAAATTTGGGAAAATATGTTTAAATTTAAAAACAGATTTAATGTTTTTCTAAATCCCAATGATCTGGCTGGGTGGTGCGTAAACTTCAAAAGTTAGAAATTAAGTTTCGACGCATGTATAGTTGAACTCATTAAAGGGAAAAAGAAAGAAAAAAGTGTTTATCAAGCATGGGGGGATGGAGAATTTGAAGAAAAAGATTTTGGTTACCTCAATGATGTGCTGGGTGGTGCGTAAGCTGTTTTTGCCTATGGCACAAACTGTCCCGCCACAGCCCCCACCAGTAATCTTTGCTCCATATAAGGTCCCATCTTCAGATCTACAAGACTTTGAATGCTGGGCCTGTTGTACCAACTCTACAAGCCTATCTGTCCCATCTGCCCCAAGTCCACACTCGCTGTAACTGTAATGGCACTGCATCATACAATAACATTCACTTTTACCACCTTCTGATTTCTTTATGAGTTTTAACACTTCTTCTATATAAGCACCCTTGGAAGAAAAGCACTAAATAAGTATTTCCCTGGATTATTTAACTTAAACGTTATAAGAATTTTTTTAAAATGCTTTTAATCGATTAAAAGCAAAAAAAAATTCAAAAGTCATTATCATTTCATCATCATCATCATCCTAAGATGTAAATATAAGCTTGTTAATAGTAAACCTGATATAACAACTCTCCTAGGGATGTAAGTTGCTCTTCAGAAGTCGCGGAAGTAAGTAGTGCTTTGAAGGCCTATTCACATAGAAGTGAAAGTGGTTAAGTAGTTATCTTATTCCTTTAGGAGTTGATAGTGAAACGCAACTGATGCTGAAAATTATAATTCCAGACCTTGACACGAAAGTTCTCATATACAGGGTGTCTTGCAGAAGCTCTAACCGCATAGTTACGCTTCTCATCAATCACTGTGACTGGATCATTGTGATTAACAAATTTCTCCAGAAAAGCCTCCCCAGTTATGGATTCGGGAAGCAACCTAGCATAAATAGCTTCATACCTGAACAGATAGAAGACCAGTTAGAAGGCACGTCATATAAGTTAAATATGATTGATTGTTGGAAGGAGAGAAGCCGAAGGACATTTGAAGATCAAATGGTTAGATTCTTTACTTTATGTAATAGTGTAAATATACTACTTCTAGATACTGCTCTAACTGCATGTAATTCTCCTACTGATACTATATTAACAATTACAACCTTATCATTACTAATAATTGAAAGGCTCTTCTAGGAGAGATATTCTCTCTACTCTGGCTTCTAGGTTCTTTTGCTTTCCTATTATGATCTATAATAAACATTTCCCATCATAAAGAGAGGAAAGAAAAATAATAAAATGATGAAATTCTTTTTTTCACTACACTACACTGCTACATTTTTATGATTATTAACAATTAGAAGGCTCTTCTAGTTTTGGATGGAGGTTCTCTCTACTCGGCCTCTAAGCTATTTTGCTCTCTTATTTTGGCCTATAGTAACCATTTTCTGTCATAAAAAAGGGAAGGAAATTCTTTCAATTAAAATTCTTATGTTACTACTCTACAACATGTTTGTGATTATTAACAACGGGAAGACTCTTAGGGGCTGTTTGGGATTGGAATGTAATCAGGATTATTAAGAATTAGAGGAGTATTGGAATGTGTGAGGTATTGAGAGTAGAATGGAAATGGAATCGTGAAATGTGAAAAAAGGGAAAGAGAGTTTGGTTAAAAGCTGCCAAAAGGAATGAGTTGAATATTACAAATAGGACCCAAAACGCTCAATCCAAACATGAGTTTTGGATTACATTACAATCCAAATCTAACCCAAGACGAGCCCCCAACCAGCCTCGTTTTGGATAGAGGTTATCTCTACCCATCTTCCAGGTAGTTTTGCTCTCTTATTTTTCTCTATAATAACATATTACTAAAAAAAAGAATATTTCATCATGTTTCATAAAATGGCCATCACATGATAGATATGGATTGTGGATTGGTGTGAGAGTTCATTTCCAGGAGAGATGTAATTAAAGGAGAATGTTAAGAACTCAACATTCTAGTTGAAGGAAAAAGATTAAGTGGGCCATCTATTACCTGTGAGGCGGAAGGTTACACAAGTAGTCCAATGAAGATTCGGCTTGAAGCAACTCGACACTTTTACCTTCAGAATCATAATTATTTACACCATTGGCGATGGAAGATGGCACTGGTAACATAGAAGATGCTGTAGACTTGATGATCTCTCTACCCATAAATGCTCCTATCCTTACAGAACCATAGTCTGCACCGCCAACACTGCCATAGTAACAATGTAGCATTAAAAATTTAGCTTCACGTCAGTCTTGTGCAAACAAGGCTTCATGTTAATTATAAAAGGATGTGGACAATTTTCTGCCATACATGGATGCTTTGGGTTATTTGCATGAAATTGAAAAACTTTATTAGGGTTTATAAAGATGCAATCAGTTACAACTCACAGTTGGAGATCAGCTCACTTATGTTAGTAAGTTTTTTTAGAACTTCCAACAAGAAGAGTAAGCTTTTTACATAGGTCTTAACTCATGAGTGCGTTTGAGGCACTGCAACTTAAAGGGATTTGATTTAATTTGATTCTATGGTAAAACACACATGATGATTGTATAATTTGTAAAATTAGCAACTCGACAAGCTTTTCCTTTGCTAGAAAACAGAATTATGAAGTGAAAAATATAAAAAAATCAAAGCTCTTTCTAAAAATGACAAAGGCAAGAAACAGTAATTACTCAAACCACTTATGGCCAAAATTCTTATAAGCAAGGAAAGGAAACACCAAATTACATCCTCCGTTGAACAGAAATGAGAGAATTTGAGTGATACCTGTGGCGTATTCCTGAATCAAGGCCCCAAAATCGAATATCGCTTGGTATCTCAACAAGTCCAAGTACCTCAGCAGGCTGAGATAACAAGAAAACTTTTAAAATCTCACTGAAAAGGCAAACTGCATCATAGCAGGCAGCCCGGAAATGATTATATGTACCTGGCACACCATTGCTAGTAGTTTGTTGGCTTCTCCACATGCTGAAGTCATCTGGTCCATAACACCACATGGTGCTCCCACAATGCAATTCTCCACCTAGGACGTGATTTGGCATCCAACTGAGAGGTTAGGTAAAATGTGGCGGTTGAAGATTTTGGTAAAGATTAGATCATTGGGTTCAAACCTTTTGGCAAAGTAGAGCTATATCTCTTGAACCGATGCTCAATCCTGTAGGACATCAATGATATTCATTCAATCGATTTCTCTAATAAAAGAAAGAAGCTCAATAACTTGAGTGATGTTAATTACTGGAGAAAATATGCCAGTAAAATTAAACCCGGTTAAAAAAAAAGGTGGGCATAACTCACATGCAAAAACAAAAGTGGAAACAGTTAATTTATTAAGTCTAAAGAAATCCAGTCGAAATAAAATTGTGAAGTAACATCATTAACCAATGATACGGACATGCCTAAAGTGCACAGGGATTAATTTAAAAGTCACGTGAGAATTAAAGGTTAGGAACTGGAAGTGCATTTGATCTCTTCCATTAGGTAAGAAGACACTATGTTCGGTTAAATACTTTTACTTCGCAGAAACACGTCAACTCCGCTGCAACATGAGCTTACACCTATTGGCTAATCCTAATCCAAGAACAGATTTGAGCAGATTTACTAGGCACTGAACCGCAAAAAGCAAAGGAAACTTTGTCATTTGATACAGATATGCCTAGTTAAATTTACCATGAGCTGCAGCTATAGCAGATAATGAGGCAACTTCCACGGAGGCAGATGAAGATACACCTTTACCTTCTGGCACTGCTGAGGAAACCTGTTGTGTTTGCAATGTTTAGAATCCGTACATGGAAATTGTAGATTGACATCTATACATGACCAAAGATGTAATGATCCAGTGAAATTATGAGAATTACCACAGTTTCACATGCTCAAAATGAAAGTTAGCCAATTTTGAAAAGCAATTACGAAAGCCCTTTATGCTTGAAGAAAATAGAGAATGCATGTCTTCCAAGTTCCATGGCACGACGTATTTTGTTGGGCAGACATTACAACCATAGCAGTCATGAAAATGAACATAATAGGCTAAATATCAATACTCATGGAATATAATCATCTTAGCACAGACCCATTAAATAGTTATAGATGGTGCACATGTATTGGCACATTGCTGACTGAACCCAAATAAAGAGCCACAAACAACAAAAAGAGATTATTGAGTATTCTGCATTTTTCATATACATCAAATACAAAAAAATGTTCCTGAAAGATAAGTTCATTCCATGGACCATCACGTCTTGATCTCAATGATAATTGCTTTATAACGCTATAACATGCAACATTATGACCATCAAACAGAGTTTTGGGGAAGATGCATTGATGCGTCTGCATATGATTTAAAACTTGCACAATCAAAGCGCTTTAACTCAGTATTTTTCATGTAATGATGATTGCTAAAATTTGTCATCCAGTAGAAATCAAGACTTGAGACCTACATATTTGCACTTAGATATCTGGCTGCAAACATAAAAGAGAGAAATAGATACCAGCATACTGATACTGTCTTCAAATTGTACACCCAACTCTCTCATTAAAACCAAGATTGTCCCTGCAACATATGCTGCCCACTTTTGTGCTGGATCTTTGCCAAAATATTTTCTTGCATTCTCATACGAAATTGGCTTCCCTCCGTCCATGAAATCAGATAGATTCATATCGAAGGTTGGGGCACGATTGCTCAATTCAGACCCGTAAGATACCTGATTTGGATAACATACAATTACGAAGAAACTAAACCTCAAACAATCCGAATTTCATCCGTATGTTTCTGAAAGCACTTACGTCCTTTTTCTTCTCACCCACAAGACTACCAAGATAGTAAGTAAATTCAATCATTCTATCAGCCACTTCTTTCAGAAAATACTACAGCCAACTTTCTCATCCTATGGAATTTGATAAAGATAAAAAATAGTGCAAATGCAATGATGACAAGAAAAAGAAGAAAGTTCCTATGAAGTGTGTTGTGCAAAGAGGGCCCTCACAGAAGATGACACATACTATTTGAAGAACCGGTGTTTGGCCTTGTACACTGGAATCCTGTCGAGCTTGTGCATGCTTCCAAAGCCTATGTTTACTAGGATGGTTTCTTTGCACTGCAACGTGACAGGCTTCTCTTATAGGCATCTGGAGGCAGGGGGAGACCAAAAATGCCAGAAAGAATGAGAAAATATGTCATTTGACAATAATGTACAAAAGCAACTTCAGAAAAAGATGAAGGAAAATCTCACAACATGACAAAAGTAAATTCTCTTCTGATGAAGCCAGAAAATTCGTTTATGTAGATACAAAATGAAAAAAGTAATAATAAAAAGAAAATTGGAATGTGAAAAATATGTTGCAGTGACAATCAATCAAGGTACATATCAACTTCACCACCCCTAAAGAATAAATATAGCATGGAGACCAATGATTGGATGACAACATACGATTAGAACGATTTACTCTGAAAATTTGAATTTCTATAAATGCTCATAAGATGGCAATCTTCTGTAATCACTAAACATTACTTTTCTTCACTAGCAACATTCTTTACTCAAAAGCTCAACTTTCTCGTAGAAAAAAGACACAGACATACAACTCTAAGGTGATGTGTAAGTGTGCGTTTCAATTGCAAGGGATTGTAAGAGAAACAATAGTAGAGGAGAGAACATCCAGAAAAATGAGTGAACGTTTGACGAAGAATGAAAGCTGACATAAATAAGAAAAAGTTAAATATTATATTAAAAGGGAAAACAATGGGGAAAGGGGAGGGGGAAATCAAGCCAACAAAATATCTATTCTCTAAGGAAGGGAGCTCACAATCTTGAAAAAGAATCAATATGGCATCTTGTCTACTCTATTTGGTAATCCAAATTTTTGTTTATTATTCAAAGACTGCAAGATCAAAGCTTGATTGTACCTGCAAGACAAGGCTTCCAGAGTAATCAGCAATGCCCCCCATGACATCCAACCTTCCAGGTGCTCTTGTTACAAAAATGTCTTCCTGTAGTGACCAACCACCCCCCGTCCACCAAAAAAAAGAAGGATTAAAAGTAATGCTAAGACCATGAGACTACGATGCTTGAAAGTTATTTTGGAATCACCATCACTAATTTGTACGATGAGATGACTGTAGTCCTGACTACTAAATCATTGCATTTGACAGGTTATTCCGCTTAAGGCTGTAATATATATAAATTAAACAACAATCCTGAATCCCGAATATTACTTAGAAGATGACAATGCAGCAAATCAATAGCTTCTAATACAATGTAAATCTAAGCAAAGATAGTGCATTTGAACAAGCCCTCAACCAGATCAATTACATTTATATCATTATCATTATCAACTGAGATGCTTGAGCACACTATTAAAAAGTAGTGATATGAAATTAAAAGAATATTCTAGTTTATGAACACAACCTCCCAATTAAAGAGTCCAGCAGCAGCCTTCTGTTCCCGCCGTATCTCTGTGTTTCCACTGTCATTCAAAGAATCTAATTCTGCCAAGCTTTTTAAGAAGTTCACTGAGTCAGGAAAACCTTGAACGTCACCATGAAGAACCTCAAACTCCTCAATAGAACTAAAACAACAAATGGAGAGACATCAAATTATATATATACAAATTGTTCTTCCAAGTTATTAAACTCTTCAAATGCAACAAGTTTCTCACTAGTCAATTGGCGAGCTTCTCTCATCCACTCGGCAAGTTGGTGATCCTATCGAAAGGGCAAATTCGTTTTCAGCATTCGCATACCATTCTGGAATAAAAAGATCTCGACCACGAGCCCTTTGGAGTTGATATCCAAGAACTATGGCATCTTGCAATCTTCTTGCCCCACTAAACTACATTTTCAAAAAGCTAAAGTGAAATTTCTGATGTGCTTAAAAACAAAAGACAGAAAATTGTAACAAATTTAGAACGTAGTTTCATTAATTCTTTTCAAATATATGGAATCATAGATATAATCTACTTGACCAATAAAACGCACGAGAAAGTCGGTGTCTTGGTAATTGCCAAATTACCAAATGCTTAATGCTAACATAACAAAAGGATATGATCAATGTCATTTTTACCCCATATTTCACAATAAGATAAAGAGTTTCTTGACCTTGTCCGATGTATAATTTTTCCCGCCAGCTGTCTTAGAACGTAGTTTCATTAATTCTTTTCAAATATATGGAATCATAGATATAATCTACTTGACCAATCAAACGCATGAGAAAGTCCGTGTCTTGGTAATTGCCAAATTACCAAATGCTTAATTCTAACATAACAAAGGATATGATCAATGTCACTTTTACCCATATTTCACAATAAGATAAAGAGTTTCTTGACCTTGTCCGATGTATAATTTTTCCCGCCAGCTGTCTCTTGCAAAATATGGGCTGCAACCTACAGATTTTGAAGAAATATGAACAGTAAACAGTAAAGAGCATAAGCGTTGCAAACTAAAAACGTCAATTTCATTGATATTGGGATCTCAAAGTTTTGGTAATAGGGAAGGTTGAAAGGTAAAGAACGGAACAGATTCCAATTTAAAATGACATTCTTGGTAAACTGTAAAAATGATCACGACCATCATTGTTATAAGTTGTAAAATTAAGAATATCAATAGAGTGGTATATTAGCTGCCTTAGTCGAATACCATCGTCATCCTCATCAGAGCATTTCATTTCTTTGATGAGATCCTCAACTATGGATCTCATCTCCATTGCCAATCCTATCCTACAACGTAGCAGGCCAATAGCTCTGGAAGTGTGATAGTTTGAGCCTTCTGTTTTGGATATTTATGCAACTCCACCCCCCCCCCCCCCCCCCCCCCCCCCCCCCCCC
>QLSR01000552.1:868217-885098 GCA_031780015.1 Citrullus colocynthis | reverse complement strand
CCCCCCCCCCCCCCCCCCCCCCGCCCAAACTTAACATGGCCTTTAGGGGAAATCTAAGATATCCTCGTATTGGTAACGCCATATGGGAATAAGTTAATAATGAGAAAGTACATGAACCTATTAAAAATAAGATAATGCATAAAATAGATTGATTGATCATATCAAGAAAATTGATAGTTGTATATCACGTGACATCATGTCCCTCAAACCATAAAGATGCGAGTACAACAATTTTGAGGCTATGACCATCAAAAGAAATCATAGAACTTGAAGGGCCAGAAGTGTACCTCACCGCCATTGACGCCTCCCACATAGCAAGGCTTCAAACTAATAGCACGCTCAAGATAAGGTTTCCATTGACCAGTGAGTAAATCCCTCCTTATCATCTCAACCCCACTTTGATAATACTGTTTATGGAACAGTGACCAATAGGACTTATTAACCAATTCATAGGGAAAGAGGAAAAACTACATGGAGAGAATCATTGAAGACAAACTACATGATGGCACCTCAAGCATACTCCTTAAGAATGGTTCTTCGTTAAAATAATCTCTTCGTACAAAGACAAAAGGTACTTTGTATGCCAATGCTTCACTAACAGTTCCATAACCAATTTTTCCTGAAAAAAAAAGGAACATTATTTGATATGTTTTTATCCATTTGATTAAGCTCAGACACTTTCAAAATTATATTTTACACACCAAGCATGCAATCAGAAGCTGCTATCAGATCTGGTGTATACGCATCTTTTGCAAGCTTAATGAAATTTGGTGGAACCTCTTCAGTGTCTGAAGCACCACAAACCTGACCCACAAAAGCAAAAACGATTTAACTTCAAATAACAGCATAATAGCAACTTATGCACACCATTGAACCAAATGAGATGCTATAAGGATACCAGGCAAAGCCAACCAGAGGGTAGATATTCCTCTTTCAACTTCCAGCCTGCAGGCTGACAAAAGGACGATGAAACAGATGTAAATCTTAAAGCGAGAATCCAAAAACTAATTCAAAATCAGGCAACTGAAGAGAAATAAAGTTACACAACTACAACTTGGTGACATTAGAAATTCAAGTGTATAAACAGTAATCTAGTCCAAGTATCCAAGCAATTCACAGTGTGATGAACGTCCAAGCATGCATCCATAGCAAACAAAAGAAAGGATCAAGTTTTTGTCATGGAGGTTTTAACAAATATTTCACAAACCATATAAGAACAGAATCAATCAATTCAACCCACCTGTCCGCCAAAATTAAGGATAACTAACTTGACATCGTCGCCAATACCCAGTTCGTTCCTCACCTAGAATAAGAACTTGAGTAAGAGAATCACAGATGAAACAAAAATGATCGAGTAAAGGAGCTCAATAGAATGTGATACCTCCTGCCTTGTTTTGTGCAACCTTCTGACAACAAGAGGTACATCAACAACATCACGGAAAGCAGGCACTGCATAAGCAAGACGCATGCAGGCAAATATCACAAACAAGAAAAAATAATGAATAATGAATATAGAACCAATATTATAAATTGCAAAAAAAAATAAATAAATAAATAAATAAAATAAAATAAATAAAAAAAAAAAGGAGTAGCAGGAAGGGGAAAAAAGCAGCTGTTTTGAAAATATACTTGGGCAGTATCCTGGGAGGCGGATCAGGAACTGGCAATGTGAATAATCCTCTGCAATCTGCGTTGAAGCAGCACAACAGGTCAAGTGTATGCCAAGAACAGTAAGAATTATAGCATCACAGAACACAGTTTGATTCACTAATAGAAAATATGAAGAACAGACTTCAAGGAGACTTTGAAGTTTCACATTCAATTTTTCCTAGGTGTTAAAACGTGCAAAAAGTCTTATCAATACAAAATTGTCCAATAAGTGACAATAATAATAACCCCCATCATGGTGAAGGAAACTAAGCGCCAATTATTTCTAAAAATTTTAACCCCTGATACTGACGACTAAGGAAAGAATGTGGGCCATTTAGGAATACTGAAATATTAAAAAAAGAATAATCACCTGCCAGACTATCGAACGGTGGTGATGCCCAGCATCCATTACATACTCTGCATAGATGAAATCCCAACTGCAAAACTTAAGTTAATGACTATTGGCCTCAAAACATTTTGTTTAACTGCAAGACATCATGAAAAGTAAGTGAAGTGATACGACAAGTAAAGAGCCGACTGTCAATGAGTTACCTGAAGTTGGTAACACAAACAGAGCGAATCCCAGCATCAGCAGCAGCACGGCATGCAACTGGTACAACATCGGAAACCTGTTTACATTTCGTAGAAGCAAAATTATCAAGTTTTGAAATATAATTTAAATTAAATTATTTTGTCGTGACTTTAAAGTCCACAATCATGAAAGGTGTCCTGTAATATATTGCACTACTTTGCTCCAAAGCCACAATAGTTTCCATCTCATGATCACTTCCACATAATAGAAAATATTCAAAGTGGCAATGATTTTCGCATGCATATATCACAAGTATTTACCACTAAATCAGCTCTGATTGACTTCAGCCATTCTGCTTCTGTTTTCAAAATAGTATACCGGGGCACAACGGCTGTCTTGTGATACTAAAAATGGCCAAGCGAGTAGATAACATTTAGTAAAACAATAAGAAAAGAAAAGAAAAGAAAAACCAGGGACCTGATAAGAAGAGAACAAAGTAGTAGTTGTAATATGCAGATTAATTGTAAAGGACAATGATAAAATGTCATATTTTGAAAAAATTGTATCTCGTATTTGGAAGAATCATCTTACTAAGTTATACAGTTCAACGTGGATGCGAAGAAGAAATCAGAAAGAGATAAAAAAAAAAAAAAAAAACCCCAAACCTCCCAAAAAAAACCAAAGAAAAAAAAAAAAAAAAAATTAAAAAAAGAAAAAAAAAAAAAAGAAAATGAAAGAATCATCTTACTAAGATATACAATTCAACGTGTATGCGACAAAGAAATCAGAAAGAGAAAAAAAAAAAAAAAAAATTAAAAAAAGAAAAAAAAAAAAAAGAAAATGAAAGAATCATCTTACTAAGATATACAATTCAACGTGTATGCGACAAAGAAATCAGAAAGAGAAAAAAAAAAAAAAAAAATTAAAAAAAGAAAAAAAAAAAAAAGAAAATGAAAGAATCATCTTACTAAGATATACAATTCAACGTGTATGCGACAAAGAAATCAGAAAGAGAAAAAAAAAAAAAAAAAATTAAAAAAAGAAAAAAAAAAAAAAGAAAATGAAAGAATCATCTTACTAAGATATACAATTCAACGTGTATGCGACAAAGAAATCAGAAAGAGAAAAAAAAAAAAAAAAAATTAAAAAAAGAAAAAAAAAAAAAAGAAAATGAAAGAATCATCTTACTAAGATATACAATTCAACGTGTATGCGACAAAGAAATCAGAAAGAGAAAAAAAAAAAAAAAAAATTAAAAAAAGAAAAAAAAAAAAAAGAAAATGAAAGAATCATCTTACTAAGATATACAATTCAACGTGTATGCGACAAAGAAATCAGAAAGAGAAAAAAAAAAAAAAAAAATTAAAAAAAGAAAAAAAAAAAAAAGAAAATGAAAGAATCATCTTACTAAGATATACAATTCAACGTGTATGCGACAAAGAAATCAGAAAGAGAAAAAAAAAAAAAAAAAATTAAAAAAAGAAAAAAAAAAAAAAGAAAATGAAAGAATCATCTTACTAAGATATACAATTCAACGTGTATGCGACAAAGAAATCAGAAAGAGAAAAAAAAAAAAAAAAAATTAAAAAAAGAAAAAAAAAAAAAAGAAAATGAAAGAATCATCTTACTAAGATATACAATTCAACGTGTATGCGACAAAGAAATCAGAAAGAGAAAAAAAAAAAAAAAAAATTAAAAAAAGAAAAAAAAAAAAGAAAAGACAATGATAGTAACTCCTCACCTTCTCTAAGGATGCCAAGCGATCTACTGTTAATGCATCTGCCTGGACAGCCCCACAGTCCAATAATACCTAAAATTGATCATAGAATATATAAAACTACAAATTACTTAAAGGTTTATTTGCAACTAATTAATATTCCACATGAATGCGGTTCGGTTGGAGTTCAACTGAAACCTCATCCGAAATGGGGAAAAAAAGGAAGAAGAAAAAAGAACAACATACAAATCAAGCACTTAATTTCAATTTCTATGAGTTCATGAAAACATTACATTATTCAAAACTATATATCTAAATGTTAATCATTATTAATTGATCAAGTACATAAACCATATTTACCGTTAGTCTCCAAGCAGAATGCATTATATACATTTTAATGTTCCCAAGTATGTTTGGTACAAAATGACAAAGAACAAAAGAAAAAGTGTATTGACAAAAATATGAAGAAAAAAAAAATAGAAAAGAGAAATATGAAAAAGTATACTATTAGTGAAATTATCAATACCTAGGATTATGGTAATCCAAGATTCTGATATCCAACCAATACATTTTAAAGCGTGAGGTGTGCAATGACTCTTTTCAGTGAGAAACCGAAAATGAAAATGAGAGCCTCAATGAGAGGAGGTGACGATGCATAATAGTTTATTGATAACTGGAAATGGAGCTATGGAAAACAATACAGTATTCAACAGTATTAATATGATTATATGAACTATGAACCATTGCACATAGAAAATAATAGGTACAATACCTAAAGACAAATTAAAATTGAACTTCTACATCATATCCACAAGCGGAACATATTCAATAGTTTAAATGAAAAATAATTGGAGAGGTATTGAAACTAAGCACTGAAATGAAACGAATGGTTTGATTGAACAGCTTAGCAGCAATCACTAGCAGTCAGGCATAGGCCTTGATCAAACTTACCTTTCGAATGAATAGCCTAGGAGACTGGATTGCAGAAGTAAAAACAAACTCAGGAGCAGCAGAGACCACGTGTACCTCATGGCCAGCAAGTATCAGGTGCCGAACAACCTTTTTGCACAGAACAATGTATTGCATTAACAATGCTCAAGCGAAGAAGAAGAAGAAGAAGATCAACGGTGTAGTAAGGCAATGCATAATAACTACTAATAATATTTACGCGAAAAAAACCAGAAGAAATTTTAGTAAGATTTTCGTTAACTCCTCTAGAAGGTCAGCAGGATAAGTAACATTACAGGAAACGCAGATTAATATAAATCCACACTTCAAGCGAGAAAGAAATTTGATCGAGAATTGAAGAAATCTCTCGTCATTCAAATACCAAAGATATTTGACTCGAGAGTCGAGAACTGGTCTTATAGGATTTCCAAACAACGATACAAGGAAAGAAGAATTCGAGCTCATTACCGAACGAAATCAAAACTCCATAGCATAGACGAACACAATCGATCAAAACAGAAGAAGTTTCAGCAAATTTTTCGTGAAGTTTGTCTCCAGAAGACTGTCAGCAGGATAAGTTACATACCATTATAATACACATCGAAATTGATCGACATTTCGAGCGAGAGAAGAAAATATGAAAAAGCACCGAAGAAATCTCTCGACATTCCAAAGCGAATGAAATTTGACGCGAGAAATGACTATACAGGACTCTATACAACAAATCCGAGAACAGAAGAATTCAAGCCAGACAGAAATGCAAACTCCATTGTATATAACCAGCAGGAAAAAAATGAACATCTTCAATCAAATTCTGTAATGGAGGATCTGACCTCGATAACGCGAGTGGCGTGGCCGAAACCATGGCCGGTGATGTAGTAAGCAAAGACCAAACGATTCTCCGACGGCGTCTCCGGTTGAATCCCCATTCTCTCCGGCAACTCTCGATCGAGTCGAATCCGACCGATTGACTTCAGATTTCGCAATCTCGATTACTAAAAATATAAAAAGAGTACAGAATTGGAGTTGAAACAAATCAAGGAGAAGAGCAATGGCTGTTCGTTCATTCGGAAATAGGTCTGGAATGGAGGTTACGCCTCGTCATTCAGCGTTATCTAGTCCCGAAATTCCCGCCAAGAGAAAGAAGTAGAAGAATTATGTTAGGAGTAAATTTTTTGAAGATCCAACTGAATCCTCTAATACAAAGTCTCTCCAGTGCGTTAATTGAACATAATTGGAAAAGAGTTTATGTACGGATGAGCTCTTGAAATCTAATCTTACTTGTATCAAATTACACTCTCGCAAAAGAGGTTTTTATACTTGTTACTGGCTGCAAATATATAAAATCTAATATTCTCTCTACGTCAAATTCTATTACCATATTTTTATAACTTACAGCATTGGCGATGATATATTTATCGTAATCCTGACACGATCACGGTCACTATACATTTTTATCACAATTTAAAAAAATGATAGTACAAATATAATTAAAAGGATATATGCTATACATTTGTGAGGAACGGATCATCAATTATAAAAGTGCATTTGAAAGGGTTACCCGTAAAAAAAAAAAAACTCAATTCAACAGTATTCTTACTGATTTTAATATTATTTTTAAAGAAATAAAAACTAAAATTAAAAAAGAGAGTAGGTGTAGTCTTTTTTTTTTGTTTTTTTTTTTTTTACTGTCCTGTTAACAATTTTCAATTTTGTGCAGATCTGCCAACAGTTCAAAAATGGCAAGTTGATTCTAATGGCGTAACCGGCGGAAAAAACAAGTTGCCTTTTCTTCCCATAGGAAAAGATAACAACAAAAAGTTAATTTTTTAGTTTCAAAAATAAAAATGTGAAAAATTTGTCATATAACAAAAAGTATTGTTTGACATTTTGGTTGAATGCATAAAACAGGTGCAGCAGAGGATACATTCAAATATTTTTAATAATAGCATATACTTCTGTAATCTATTGATGCTTACAACTCTAAAATCTATAGATAAAAGTGATACCTATAGATTTTAGAGTTGTAGGTATTAATATTTTTTAGATTCTATTTCAATCTTTTTAAAGAAGATAAAAGCGATATGTTTCATATGTAATGCCACATCAAAAAATGAAGTTTGATCAATTGGAAATTGCTAAGGAGGGTAGAATTCATGTGTGTCATGTAGATGTTTTTTATGGATTTCTTTTTTATCTAATATATGTGTAAGCTTAACGAGCATGCTATAGTAGATAAATATGAAGTTTCGTCTTAATATCAATTGGTAGATGAGTAACTCCTTAATCTTATAAAGATTGTGTGACATTCCTATCTTTTCAATATAAGATTATTAACAATATAAACTACGGTTTGTGAGGATATTAAAAAGACATTTTACTAATTAAGGTATTTATGCTTACAACTCCTTAATCTATAGATACAAACAAAATCTTATATCTCCCAACAATATGCTTTAAAATCTATTATATGAAGAACTAATTGAAGTAAAAGGTGTGTTTAGTGTTGATATTGAAGTTAATACTAAAAAAAACTAATATATATAAATCATGCAAACGGAGCATATATGGTTTATGCTTTCATTCATTCTAAATCAATTTTAATCGAGTGAAAATTATATTTAAAGACATGTTTGGAAGTGATTTTGAGCATAATTTAAAATCTCTCTCAAACACGCCCATAATTTGAATCAAATGCTTGAAGAATACTACATATATGAGTTTGAATGATATGGAGTAAGAAATTACTAGGATGGAGAAATAAGTTGACTAGGTGACCTGGCTACCAATTACATTAACATAGTTCGTTAGGAGATGATGTATAAGAACTGAATAGACTAGCAAACGGATTACACATCAACTAGATATAATATACACACAATGTATACAATACAATAATAATGTTCAAACTCAAAAGTAAGGCAGATGGTATAATAAAGCTTATAAATTAAAATAACCACAAACTTATAAGTACCTCAAAAACCTATAGTGATTCAAAAGGTAATTGAGGTATACTTCTGATAAGCGTTGTCCTTAAGACAATCATTCATTATGCACTAACTGCAAGCAAACTCAACAATTATCTCAACAGGATACAACGATTAATTATGGTAAAATTGAAACCTCGAACGACTTGAATTTGCCAGAACTCCTGAATTTATCAACTCAACTCAAGATTAAAAGAAAGAAATAAATAAGAGAACCCTTCAAATTAGAATGGGATGCTACAAATGAAGAAATAAGTTGATATTTTTAACTAGCAACTTAATAACTCTCCAAATAAAAAATAAAATCAAATAATTACAAATTTAAAATATTGGTCAAATTTAACTCAATTGAATTGTTAGTTGACCAGAATCAAACATAGCTCATTCAAATTAAAAAACTATAAATATAACTTTCATATATGTTAAAATTATACATGAAACATCATCTAATTTGATGGTTTCATTTCAATTTGAAGTTTCTAACCATGAATTCAATATACGTAATTTTTTATGTTCAATATTCGAGCATATTTCACTTTCTTTCTTTACATTATAAATATCCAACATAATTTATAATTCAACAAACTACACGCATTATTGTTAGTCTTATTACATGTTTGGAGTAATGGTTGAAATAGTGTTTTTAAAAAAGGAGATTTAGATACAATTGATTTTGCAAATTTGATTTCTCATACAATGATATTGATGTTTGATTCTAAACTTTTTTAAAAAATATATATAATTTTCATATATTTGAATATGATTTTGAATAATTATATTATTTATCTCCCTGTAAAGTTTAACGAAATGAAACTATAAGTTTGGCCATTTGGGATAAATAATTATTATTATCAACCTTATCAAAAAAAAAAAAATGAACTAAAACAAGGTGTATGAATAGTGTGATAAATGGAATAATTTTCTCAAATATTTACCATTGATTTCAGATTTTAAATTATAAATTTGGGCTAATTAACTATGATCGACCTTATCAAATTTAGGAGTTTATATGAAATAAAAAAATGAATGTATAAATTATAACGTGATAAATGGAATAATTTTCTGAAATATATATACACAATTGATTTCAGATGTTCATAGTACATTCTGATCACAAGGGACCAGCTTCCTTCCCTTTCTACACAAAGCCTGCTCGCCAACTGAATTAACGGACTTCCCGTAACTATACCGTAAAGGCATCCTCCCCAACCGTCTATGAAACTCCGTTATACACCGTCCCCTTCTCTTCCTATGCTCCCCTTTCCTATTACTCAGCCCTACCTCACTAACCCCTTCCCTCAATCTCAGCCGTTCATTCCCATCATCATATTCATTACGTGGGTCCCCCCAGTCCCTGATCCTCTGCGCCGCAACCATAATAGGCCCGGCGTTCGACATGTCGGCCACCACGAAATTCATCAAGATATCCTCGCAATTACGATCCCGATCGACAACTCTCCTCATGTCGGCCATCGCCGCTCCGCCTCCACAAGAATACTCGAACAAATATTCCGTCTTGAGAATCATCAGTTTCGTGAGCACGATCGAGTACTTGTCTTGATGAACGGTGTAGATCCATTCTCGTCTCGAGAGATCTAGATCGTGGGACCGGACGAAGAAGCCGACAAGTCGTTCGGGGTTTCTCCCCCAAATTTTAAACGCGAATTCTAGGGACGATGCGTCGATCTCGACGTCGTCGTCACAGATCAAAACGGCGCCAGTTTGGATGGACTTTCGAGGAAGGAAGCGAGAATTTAGGCTGTTTGAAGATTGGCGGATTAGGGAGATGGGTCCTGTGGTGAGGTTTTGAGCCAATTTCGTTAGGGTTTTTGTCGAGGTTGAGGGATTTCCCCAGAGGATCAGCACGGTGTGTACGAATGGGGATGCGGCATACGTGAAGGCTATTGATTGGAGGAGAGGGATGCGGGACTCGTAATAGCCGTTGATGAGGACCGTGATTTGATCCGATCGTAGATTCCGTCGGTTCGGCTGGGATTCGGCGGCGCATGCGACGGTGGTTGCTTTCTGCAGAGAGCACACGGCGGTGGACAAAGAGAAAAGGAGGACCAAGATCGTTAGAAACTTGAAGTTCATCTCCACTTGCTTCCGCCTCACATCTGAGCAAGATGCAGAAATATTTTTCGTACACGGTTTTTTTTTTTAATTTATTTATTTTGTTATAGTTTTCTCATTAAACTACGTCATAAGTAACAAGCTGATGCGTATACTTTACTCTTTAGTTCATAAAGAAAATGGGAAGAACATGAACAGCAACCCTGGGAAAGTGTTCCTATAATAATATGTTAAATCGTAAATTTTGTCTAATGCTTTGGAGCTAGAATTTAGCCCTTAAAATTTATCATTTGAATTAATTATTATAGTTTGATATACTCATAAATAATACTTTTGTGAAAATTATTTATAGGAATTTTATCAAATAATAGGTGTTGAAGGAGAAATCTCGAACAATCACAAAGCGCCACATTATTTATAACGAAAGCCCAAGCATATTGGATCGGGTCGAGTAATTAAAGTCACCTGAGTCCAATATAATTCAAGCTCATTGTAAAATTTTGGTAGCAGGAAGATATTATACCTAAGCCCAAGCCAATAGCAATTGCCACTAGGCCCAAGCCCATGTAAAAACCATAGAAACTCTATAAATAAAGATTGTATCCATTCATTTAAAAGAAGTTTGAAACATTGACAACGAAGTACTGATGTAGAGACGTGAAAAGCTCAGCTCTTAAAGTTAGAAATCCAACAAGCCGACCCAAGTCGATCAACTAACCAGGGGTCGACCCAAGCCAATTAATGAACCATACTCCATAGGTTAATACAAGCATATCAAAAATCAAAGTTCGGTTCAAACCGGTCAACAAATTCAAAGGCCAACCTTCCAAAAAAGATTGACAAGTCCAAATGTTGATTCTCCAAGAAGATCACCAAGCTCAAAGGTCGATCGTCCAAAAAATTCACACAAGCCTAAAGATTGAAGTTTATTTTTCGAGAGAAAGCATCGAAGAATTATGTAGTAAAGAGTGTACTCACTTTACTATATTATATTAAAATTAATACAAATATAAATTTTAAATTTAACAAATTAAATTTCTCTAAAAATCTCGTCAAATGATAGAATTATTTTTGAAAATTTAAAACTAAATTATAATATAAATAAAGAAAACTAAATTATACACAAGATTCTAATTTTTCTCTAAATAATAAGCCCCAAAATTCTAATTTAATCATAACAATATCTATAATTAATTGTATAATTTTGCCAGCTTATTGTCCAATTTTATTTGTTGGGATCATTTATGACAACAGTAATTCATAAATTATTTAGTTTGATCTACTACCCGTGGAATTGATAAACTTAAAAAATATATATATACAATAATACATAAAAATTGTTATTTTTAAATATAATAAAATGAGCCAACTTATTTATAAACATTTTACTATATTTGAAAATATCTTCAACATGTTTGTAATTTTGTTATTTAAAACAATTGTCCAATAAAAAATACAAAATTTTTCAACAATTACAACATTACCCTCCAATTTTAAATACTACTATTATAACTTGTTTGAATGTTAATGAGATCCAAAAGAGGTAACATTGCCTTTATTGAAAGAAAAAAGGTTAGATAATTATTTTGGTTCTTATACTTTAGATTTTGTTATATTTTGATAGTTAATCTCTAGGTTTTGTTCTATTTTGTTTCATTTTGCTTTCACTTGTTAAATTTTAGTTAATATATTTTTAATAAATCTTAAAACGAGTCCTTTCAATTAGTTTTTTTGCTGACTGCTTTTTTTTTTAAAAAAAAATTAATTTCTATGAGCACCCCATTTTAAACTGTGAAAATATATTTACCTACGGTCTTTCTTTTCACTTAAAAAATATTGTTGTTATTTAACCAATTTTTATTCCGGGTTATAATATTACCTTCCAAGTTTCAAGAACATTTCAAAACTATTAGAATGTTAAAAGAAAATTTCAGACTCTTAAGAATCAGCATGGCATTGATCTAAAACAGTTGAACGATACTAGTACATTATTCCACGTTCTAGTTTTCGTCCTAACATTCTAATAAATTTATATCCTAAGAATAGTTTTAAAATGTCTATGAAAGGTAAAAGATCTAACATCACTTCTCTTAAAAGAAAAATATTAAATTATTATTTTAGTTCTTATACTTTGGGATTTGTTCCATTTTTTGTCCCTATACTTTAGGGTTTGTTCTATTTCGTTTAATTTTACTTTCACTTATGTAATTTTAGTTAATTTCCTTTCAATAAATCTCAAAATAAAGTAATTCCGAATGAAAATAATTTGTTATCTCTTTGTAAACACTCCAAGCTAGTCAAAATACTATGTTCAAAATTGAGAGATGGATGTACGTGAGGTAACTAATTAATTAAGGGTATGTTTGGATTGATTTAAGAAAAATTATTTGTCAAAAAATTCATTTTTATTTAAATATTTTTTTATAAAAACTAATTAAAATACACTTGAAAAATTATTTTGAGCGGCTACCGAACACTCTGATTTTTTCTAAAATGACTTATTTTTTAAATTAAATACTTGAAAAATATATTTCAAATCTACCCTAATTGATAGAAAGATATATGAGATGTTTATTTAACGTCGCTTCTATCTTTTAGCTCAAAATTCACATATAGCATAAAGCAAAATTAATTCTCAACCTATGACCTTAATTACCTTCTGATTACTGTTTACAATGAAGTTCAAGTGGCGCTTTTGTTTTATTAATGTAAATGCGGGCAATAATTATTAAAGTTAAAAATGCATGGGACTTTGTAAATTGTAGTTTCTGAATTAAAAATATGAAATTATATGTTTAGTGCATTTTACTTCAGTTGTCGATCTTAAAACTCTTGAAGCTCGCAAAATTCTGTCAGGTTTTTATTTTAATGATGAAAATTATCTCTCAAACCAATTCCCTTGACCATTGACTGATGAATTTATTTTCATATTTGTTTTAAAATTTTAAGTTACAAAAGTGTAATGTATAACTGCTCTCTATATTTGTTAAAAGTTAAAACTAAAAGAAGAAATCAATTTTCATTAAATTTGAACTAAAAAATAAAACCACTTTTGAAAGAAATTCTCGAATTCAAAGAACAATTATGTTCTTTCAGTGATTTTAAACTTGCTAACTTTTAAATTTGTCTTCAAGAAATAAGATTAAAAAGAAAATGTCATAAAATATCTAATGATTTTTCAGTATCAGTTATAATCTTAGAGCGGAAAAGAAGGGATGGCACTGATTTTCTCTTTTCTTAAAAAAAAATGTATATATTGCACATTCAAAGGTGTATTTGAATTTTGGTTAACATTTTTTTATATATATATATTTGAATTGCATACCTCTTACTTTGGGGTGATTAAGATCATTTTTGATGAATTTGTTTGAGTTCAACATCTAAAATTTGAAAAGTATGTGGCTTAAATTAAATATGCAAATTTAAAAAATAGTTAACTAAAAAAATTTAGAAAAATAGCTCAAATTGTTTCGAACAAATATTTAAATTCTATTTTCCAATTCTAACTCAAAGAACCTAAAAAATTAGGGAGATTCTTGGGGAAGAGAGAGAAACATTATACAAATTATTTAAAATAACAAAGTAAAATTAAATATCTATCATTAATTTAAATTCGTTTAAAAAACTATCTAAAATAATATACCATATATAAATTGAAAGAAAACACTTAGATTCAAATAAAATTGTCTACTACTATTCTATATGGTGAAAATTTGAACTAAACAAACATTTTAAATTTATTTATTTATTTATTAAATTCAAGTATTATTCTTAATAAGAATCTCAAACCCTTTGTTTTCAAACCCAATCCTATATCATACTCAACAGTGCCAAGTAAAATCCTAACAAACTTTTAGAATATAACGCAGTAAAGAAAAAAACATGTATCAAAAGTCAAAACAAATCTCCACACTAGAAATTTGAGTCCAAAATAAGATCAAATATTCAAACACAGATAAAAGAAATTGATGGTAAACTGAAGGATTTTATTGTTCAACAATCGGTTCCCCTTTTCTCCTCTCTTTGAATCGCCCATTTTGAACAACCAAATCTCATTTTAAATCAAGGATTTATGAAACATCCAAAAATTTTGAAATTTACAATTACTCTCAAATTAAATCACTTTTTATAATTATTCTAAAAATTAAATCGATTTAATCTATTTTGATCCAAAGAGAAAGCAAATGATTCCAAAAAGAAAAAAGAATTATTCATATATTTCCTCTTTCTTCATACATTTGATCTACCTCATCCAAAAAAATAAGAGTAAAGGAGGAATCAAAGGAGAGAAAAAGAAAGAGCTTTCTATTTTTTTTTTCTTTGTTTTTTCATTTCTTGGTTCTAAAAAAAAAAAAAAAAACTCTGTTCTATCTGCACATTGGACTCTGCGGACGGTGCGACGGCGTTAACTGCAGCGTTTCGAATGAACAAAAACTCAAAACCTCTTCTCCCCCTAACAAGAAGTCCCCTTTCTTCTTTTCCTCCACCAATTTCACCACATTTTCAAACACCATTACTTCACACGGCAGCCTCAAAACCCCCGTTTGTTGAAATCCGAACTCCTCCTCCGCTTCTCTTAACAGAATCTCAAAAGCCGGATGCCCTAAATACTGCGTCGGTATCACAAATCGCTTTTGCTCCTCCCCCACGCTAACCGCCAAATAGCCTTTCGGTACTGCGCCGCCGCAGCTTTCCCCACCGGCCGACGATAACGTCCGTTTCAGAAACTTTATGCTCTTTCCGGCAGGTCCTGCCGCCGTGCCGGAGATTTTGTTGGCCGTCTTCGACGAGTTCGCTAGCTTCCGCCATTTCTTCAGGATCTGTTGAAGCCGAACGATGTCTCTGATTTTGTTGGATTTCTTTGAATTTGAATCCATTGATGCTCTTTTTCTTCCTTTTTGCTTTTGAGGAAAGTGAGGAAGAAAATGGAGATGAAGAGGGGTCGTTTCTGTTCTCGATGCTTTGAATTTATAGGCAGTTTGGAAATTCGGATTTCCAAAAAAACGTAAAATTTTCATTCATTTGGAGTAATTTTATCCGTATTTTCTGTTGAGATGGCCTAAATCGTCTATGATAATAATAATATTTAAATTGTTGGTTGTAATTTCCATTACATTCATTGTTATCCCTAAACCTTCATCTTTATTTATTAATATTATTTTTGTTAGAATGATTTGAGCGATACGTCCCAAGTTGTTTTTTTCAAGCGTGGAAACTAACTGAAACTGACCCATTCGGTGACTTTCAACCATATATAAGATAGAGGTCTCAATTCGATTGTAATGTCAGTTAACTTTACCTTGGTTGAGTTGTGCTCATTTGACAATTTTTGTCGAAAATTAATTTATGGTTTTAAACTATGTCTTTCTTAATTTTCATTCCTATAGTTTGTCAAGAATTCATCTTTATTTGAGTTTAATTTTTGTCTTTTTAATTCAAATGGTATTTTTAAAAATAGAAAAACTGTTGAAAATAATTACAAATATAGCAAAATTTTACTTTCTATCTATGATAAATCGCAATAAACATCTATCACTCTACTAGATAGACACGGTAAATGTCTATCTGAGATTATCAAAGTAAAATTTTGCTATATTTGTGAATAGTTTAGTTTTTTTATTTATAATAATTTTTCTTAGTTCAATGTAATTTTTATTTTACATTTGTATAAAATTACTTTAAAAAAACTCAACTATCTAATATTGCATCTTATTTAATATCATATTTGAAATCCTATGATTATATGTCAATTTAAGCCTAAGATAAGACATCAAATACCAGTTATCTCTTCTTTGAAATTATTAAACTAAATCGAATGTTTATTTTATTTTATTTTATTTTTATCACAAACAAAAGGAATCCTATGATCTAAAGATTTATTAGTTAACAAAAACTTTATCACCATTCATTTGCTTCAATCTAGTTTCGATGATCTAAAGGTATCAAAAGTTTTCTCTTTATACATTATAGGAGAAAATATGAATGACTTCCAACACTGTGGGTATTACTTGTATTAAATACAATATATTTATGTGTCATATTCGCCACTTCATTTATTTTAATGGTTTTTAAATAGTTATAAACAGACATTAATGTATTAATGGTATTGTTCTAATTGACGTAATATATACATTATAATGCATGTATTTTTTCTTAAAACATTGCAATTTTTTTTGGGGGGGAAAGGTTAAAGATAATTGTAAGTTGCAAATTGGAATATCCACTCGAATTAAATATGTGTTTATATTATTTTTCATGATTAAGAGTTTAATAATTAAAATAAAATGTAGCATGACAAAGTTCATAACCATTATTATTATTAATACATTGGGTTGCGTAACCCGTGGCTTAAAAAAATAAAGACCAAAGTGTGACACTTTTGACAGTTATGGTATTTAATCTTTCTTGGCTCCTATTTTCGGTAAAGATAACCCATGTGGGGTTAGCACATTAAAGGTATTAATATATATATCAATAATGACTCGAAAGTCGAACCTGATCAATTGTTGCTTGAGGCCTAACATCGACCTTTTTATAATCGCCGTACACTTGTTACGTTTTATTATTTTAATTTCGAATCAATCCTATTTGATTATGTATGTCAAAAATATTATAATTTATATTTTCCCTAAGTCAATTTTCATTTTATACCAAGGGGAAAAACACAACTAATCAATTTATTATTCAACATTATTTGTTGACAGTCTGTTTGGTTCTAATATATCTTATTAGTTTGTTGGATCTTCATCTTCCTTCATTCATATATATATATATATATAAAAAAGGTTCATTTGGATCACAACATATTGTTTCATAGAATGGATAATAAATATCTTAATTTAAACGTTTGGATTTTAAATGTATGAAATAATCGATATTTGGGTGTTAAATATATATATATATATATATATATATATATATATATATATATATATATATATATATATATATATATATATATATATATTTTTTTT
>QLSR01000552.1:831564-868026 GCA_031780015.1 Citrullus colocynthis | reverse complement strand
TAAAAAATAATATATCGATGTTAATAATTGATAATAAAATATTATATTAAATAATAAAGATAACATAACCTATTAATCGAAAATGTAATAATTTAAATTTATAATATATTTATATTTAATAATTAGTTAAAATTAATAGCAATAATTAATTGATAATTAATTTATTAGACTATGTTATTACTATTATTCAATTATAAAAATTCCACTTATATGGAAAATATTAGAAAATCATGTCATATGGGTTTCAATAGATAATTAAATATTTATCTGAAATTTTATTTCAAAATACGTTAAACAAACGAGCTCGAAGTATAAATATGTCTTTTTTTTATAATTATTTCATGATAACAATTTATTGTGTTTGGATACAAACTCGAAAAAATGATGAAAGAAATACATATAAAGAAAAATATGTTTGAGTTTGAGTTTTAAAAAATTAAGTTTATAAACCCTCATTTTACTTTTAAATTTATTGATTTGTTAGGTATATTTTTTAATGTTTTAAAAAAACTAAACTATATTTTGAAGACTAAAATTATTTTTTTTTTAAGAATTCAACTATTTTACTTGATAAACATATAAAATATAGTAAAAAATTGAGAGAAATATACTTAATTTTAAAAAACTGAGTAATTACCAAATAAGACTTAAATAAATATGTCTCGGTCTCTTTTCATCTCATATATTTTATTGCTATATATATATATATATATATATTTTTTGTTGAGCTAAGTTTAAATTTTGAAGTTAAATCTAACTGGTAGGAAACTAAACTAAAATAGGTTAAAAAATACTTTTTATCTCTAAATTTTAATGAAAATAACAATTTAGTCTTAGATGGTTTACCAAAATTTGCAATAGTTTAGTTTCTCAATTTTAGTAGGTAACAATTTGGTCGTTGTACTTTTAAATTTGCTAATTTAGTCTGTAACGTTAAAAAAAAAATCAAAATTAGGTGTAATTTTTTTATTATTTTATGATATACACTATGTATTATTTAAAAAATATTGATTCTCTAATTTATTTATCGAGTTATTTATTAAAAAAAACTGATTTACTCTTAACACTAATTTTTACAATAGAGACTAAATCGTTACATATTTTAAAGTGCAATAACTAAATTGTTACGAAATTGAGAGTACATTGTTATAAGAAAGAAGGAAAAATAAGTTTAATATAACAAAAAAATATATATATTATTAAAGAGGGAAAAAATCATTACAAACCAAAATTTAAAAAAAAAAACTAAAGTGTTAATTAATATATAGAGTAAAAAGTATCTGTCCTAAAAAAGAAGCCGGAGCTATGGCGTAGCTGGTGGATCCACTTTTGGTTATACTCGTAAATTAAAAAAAAATAATTATAATAATTATAATAATTTACTAAGAAATATGGTTGGTGAAAGAAGCAATGGGTTGTCAGTTTATGGCAGATTGATTTGGTTCCAAGAGGAGTCAAAGGCGAAGGAGCCTCGTACCGTTCGATTGTACTATCCTTATTCTAATATTTTAACTGCCCCAACTGCCCTTCGGCTTTGATTTCGATGGAATCCCATGTGATATTTTTTCTTTTGTTTTTATAGTTACAATTTTCAAGGTCCGTTTTCAAATCTCCACCGTTTAGAAATTTTTTATATGTGAAAAGTAACTTATTGATCTACATTCATTTGATTCTAATTTTTATTTGGACTCGAAACTTTGAAATAGTATATTTATATGGTTGAATTTTTATTTTGTTCTTATCTCGAAATATAGTACATGTTTTACTATTTAAATTTTGAATTTAATTTTTATTCAATCTTTAAATTTTAAATAATATTTACATATTCACTTTCGAGTTTTTATTGATACTCACTTTTGATATTTGATATTAACTTTCTGCTAACTGATTTTAAATAATTATACTATAAATTTTTTTACTAATTTTAATAGCAATAAAAAATTAATGAAAATTATTTTTTTTCAATTAATTAATAGATACTTACATTAAGTAAAATTATTATAAATAGAAAAAATGTCAAATTATTTACAAATATTGAAAATTTTTACTATTTGAACTGCGATCGACTTCTATCACTTTATCACTCAAGTGAAAAGTCTATCGCGGTTTATCATTGATAGACAATGATTTTTTTCTATATTTGTAAATAGTTTGACTAATTTTGCTATATTTGAAAACAACACTAACATTAATAACTTTGTTGGTATTTCACGAAAAATCAAAGTTAAGGTATAAATTCTAAAGTTTGCAGGGGGAAATTGAAATGAAAAATAATTGTTTTTTTCTTCTTTTCCTTAGGTTTCAAAACACAGGGCGAGAAATTTATAGAAACTAAATTCGTTAATGCGACCCTAGAAAAAGCCATGAGTCATGTTGGATAAATAAAGTCCACATGCCACGATTACATTAAAGTAATATACGAAATAATAAAATGACAAAATACAAATAAAATAGTAATTTATATTTTATAATATCTTAATTCACTGATTTGTTGCAATTTGCCTATATTAGAAACGTCTGTTCATGTCGTTTCTAAAATAAAAATAAGAAAATAAAACAAATAACTAATTGTGTATTTATAGTACGCCACCAGTGATTTGTCAATGAAAACTGCAGAGTATTGTTTATATTAAATAAACGAGTAATAGTTAAACTTTAGAAAATTTTGATATTTTCTTTTCTAAAAATGTTATTTAACTTAATGATAATGGACCTACATTCATTTCCACACACACATGTATCTTAGCAATTTTTCATTCTTTTAGCATATTGTTTTATAAACCGAGGTGTTATTCAAGATATTGCCAATATATTGTCATTTTAATTTGGTGTAAATATTGACATTGATGGAAATTTCGAAAAACTTTATAAAAATTGATAAAAAAAATTACTATAATTAATTAATGAAACTTTGATTATAACTTAAGGGTCAAAATCACTTTTAGTTTCTAAACTTTTGTAAAAATAACAATTTAGTCTTTGTACTTTGGTTTGTAACAATTTAGTCTCCGAACTTTTAATTTTGTAACAGCTTAGTCCCTGAATTTTACTAGGTAACATTTTAGTCTTTGTACTTCCCCCTTGTATAAATTTATGTTAAGATTTAATGAGATTTTTTTGCATATATAAATATTTCAATGAACTAACTAGTGTCTAAATATTTTTACAAAATATAAAGTTTGCATCATAAAATAATAAAACTGACATTTAATTTTGAAAAAAAAAATATACGTTAGGACTAAATTGTTACAAGTTTGAATGCACAAGGATTAAATTGTTACATACTAAAGTTTAGGGACCAAATTGTTACAAAATTGAAAATACAGGAACTAAATCGTTATAGAACAAAGTCCATGGGCAACATTATTACTTCCATGAAAGTTTAGGGACTAAAAATGTTTTTTAATCATGACTTAATTAGACTATAAATTACTATTTTTAATAATCATTTCTATAAAAATAAGACAATATTTATATGTATATTGTAAATATTCGTATAAATGTTGATGTGTAAAAAAAAAACATCAAATATGTGAGAGTAGAAAAAAACATAAAATTAATTACAAAATAATATAAAATGTCAAGAATTAATTATGAAATTAAAGAAGATGAAATGTTTGCATACACGATAATTGTAAATTGTTTATTATAAAATTTACATGTCTAATACTAAAAAGATGACCTCGGGTCACCTAATCCAAAATCTTGATATATGTGATTATTGTCAAATTTTGGTTTCTTAAAAATTCAGGCTTTTTATGAAAAAAAAAAACCTACTTTTGGGTGAAATGATGTAAAAATTCAATGAAAAAATTGTATGAAGTTTAAATAATATATATTATTTTTCTCACTTTTAGTTTTTTAGAAATGAAAGCTTTAGATGGTAAAAAAAAAAAAAAATTAAAACTTACATCAAATCAAATTTAACATGAAATGATGTAAAAATTTAATAAAAAATATTTGAATGAAATTAAAAATAAATATATATTATTTTTCTCTATTTTAATTTCTTGAAAACGAAAATTTTGGATGGCAAAGACTATGTTGAGAAAAGTAATAAATAAATAAATCAAAAATTTCAATCTAAGTCTCGAAATCGAGAGAAATCGAGAGAAAATTTTATTTTCCTTGTCGAAATTTCGAGCCAATCAAATCTTACACTAGGGTCTTGAAAATCAAAATCTACCAAAACTCTTTCATTTCAATAAAATCAAACACCGACAAAAATCCATATTAATATAGTATTTTTTTCCCCTTCCATCTCATAATTTTATTTTATATCGTCTCTTGTAATTCACTAACATGCATATATGTTTTTTTTTTTTTTTAAATAATTCTTCAAACTAAAGCTTAATAAAAGTAAAACAAATTCAATATTTATCCATGCATAAAATATATTTGGTTTAATCATATCTGTTACCATATATACACGACCATTTTTTTAATTACCATATATACGGCCATTCTAGAAGTTCAAAGATAAATCCAACTAACCTTATCAATTACCATATATATATATGCACCATTTTTCTTAATTCAACTTAGTTAGTGATATGTTTGAACCTTATACTATTTTATTTTGAGAACATAACCTTAGACTAACTTAAACTGAAAGAAAAAAGATCTAAAATGACAATAAGATGACAGGATTGATGGATTCATTGGTTGTAGATGAAAATTAATTATAAAGATGAAAATGGGGAAGTGTTTGACTTTGACCTAAAGAATGAGGGGCAAGGGCAACGAAGTTTTTTTTTTTTTTTTTTTTTAATAAATTAAAGATATAATTTTTATTTATTTTTATAGGGGTTTCAACGAAGGGCTTAAATGTGAAACGACAACGTGATCCGCACCTCACTGAAGAAATAAAGAGAAGCATTAATGCGATTCCATTCCATTCCAATTAATTTATACCCAAAGACCCAAAATCATTGTACCACTCATTGCCCATCATCAATCCCCTTTTTTTCCCCCTAATTTTGAAAGTATCAATCCACATTCTTTTTGTATATTAAGCAACCATATAATATATATATATATATATAAGAGAAAAGGGAATTTTGGTGTAGTGTATATATAATCTATTCTTGATGATCATGACTTGATTGATAATTTTTTTTCAAAAATTTTAAAAATAAAATTGGTTTACAATTTTTATTAGGAATCGGGACTTCTAATTCTATTTAAAAATGAAAAAAAAAAGTTATTTATTTATGTAACTACTTTTACTTGGCAATAGGTTAGTTATTTAACACATTGTGTAATTGTTGTAAGATCGAGCATGTTTGTAAGTAATTTTTAAATAATTAAACTTATTTTTATTAGTTTTAAAAATACTCTAAAACATAGTTTTAATTATTCAAAGACAATTTGGATGATATGAAAAATGCATTTAATAGTGTAATACTAAATATTAATTTAAATTTAAGTGATTAAATGTATTTAACAACTTCAAAATCACTCCCACACATATTCTAAGTCTCACTCTCACATGGTTTAAATATTTCTCACTAATCTTTCTTAGGCTTAATATACTCATCCCACCTTACTTTGATGTTAAACAAGCGAAACCATGATTGCTCTGTATTACTCTGGAAACAAAACAAGTCCACTCATTTCATAATTGAAAAATTAATTATTTTTGGGTACTCTTTTTTATTATTTATTTTCTTAGTACAATGAATAAAAAAGTATGAATTTAAATTACCAACTTTAAGAGAACGAGTACATGTTATTTTTTGTAGAATTATGTTGGTGTTAGCGTAACATGCTCCATTCATTTTCATCACTCGATTTTAGTGGATTCCACGCAGAAAATGGCAAAGTGACATACAATATATATATATATATATATATATATAAAAATAAAAAGTAGCATACTCTTGCAATACATAGAATTAGGAGATTTTTTCATAATATCTCAATTCATTCTTTGTGATTAGAGAAATATGTAATAATGATATGGGCTCAAAAAATAAAGTTATATATATTTATTGTGAAAGGACAAATATTTTAATAATTTGTGTGTGATTAATCATTTTATTAATTTAAGTTGAAAAAAGTGCCTACTATATGTTAGTCTTAGTACTTGGAAATTTCAAAAGTCTTACCGTCTCTTGGTAAACAATCGCATTTCTCTATTTATTTGCCGAGTTCAACAAAAAAATCTCAATCTATTCACATTGTCTTGTCATGTCACATTGGTATATTATTTATTTATTTGTGTATTATAGATTTTTACCGATAACAGAGAGTATTAAAAGGGAAGAAAAGAAAATTACTGTTGATATTGATTTAAATATCAAAGTTGTGTGGAATATGTTCATCGTATAACTTCAATTTAGGACCAATATACCATGGAATAATACAATTTTTTTGAAACATCATTGACTTTTTGATAGTTTTAAACACAATCTTCCTTTTTAAAATAACAAAGTCACACTTTGGTCAATGACGAAATTAAGCATAGAATATAATACATGTGTACATCAATTCGTCGGTATCAAGTGAAGAGAGTAATGACAAACTTTGGACGGTGATAAAAATTAATAGGTGGGATTAGTAATCTCAATTGATTCCACAAAGAAAGTTTATAATAATCTTAAACTAATTAATTATGATTTCTTATTTCATAAGTAACATCAAATATATTGTAGATCATCAGGTATTCAACTTTTCAAATTTACGTTGTTGGTTTTGAATATTGTTAGATCGTTAAATGTTTAAATAACATATATAGTCCATCCAATATCATTATTTTATCATTAATATTTAAATTATGCCGTAATACATCATTAGCCTTTACCATTAAAGTTTAGATTAGTCATTTGAGTATAATTTTAAGTTTGATTAAAAATAAGACTTGTCTAACTTTTGGTTGGGTCTGCGATTGCTTTTGGTATTATTAGAAATAATTACGTAAGAATCTTAACCATTTTATATTTAGCAAGATTGATTGTAAATAAATTTGTTAGAGTCGCTTTCTTAATCATAGGTTCATTTTTACTATTTTGAAAATACATTCTCTACTAAATTTTAAAAGTAAATTATAGAAGAATCAATAGTTACTTCCTAACCAATTTTCGGTTCTTAACTTTATTTTTTTATAAATTATAAATGATTTTGTATTTTTATTATATTATTCTTCGAAAGATAAATTCAAATGGATTAGTTTAATATCACCGATTTTTTTCCTTTGAAATAATATTGTATTTTTTAAAGAAAAAATCATCTATTTCTCTTATATTTAAGAAATAATCTTACACTAAAGGAAAAAAAATGATTAAGTATTATATTAAAATTAATATGACATTCATTAAATATATTAATTAGATAATTTCAGTTATAGATTACTCAATTTTCAAATATCTATAATTAAAATTATTATTAACTTTTTTTTTAATTAATTTTATCAATATATTTAACGATGTTTATTATTTCATTAATTAATCTATTAAAATCATATAAGATTGTCATGTTTAATTTTATAAACTAAATACAAACATAGTTTTTGTTTATAGAATTCTGATAGCATTTCTCATACATAACAAAACACAATCATATTTAATTTCAAAACATCTTATTTCGTAAACTCTTAAACCAAACCGCTTCTCAGATAAAAACAATAACTCAATGTAAATGACTATTTATCAAGTAAACAAACAAAATTTGTTGTGTATACAAAGCAATTTATTGAACAAACATCAATAACTAAATTAACTTTTTAAATATCTTGGTCAAAACTAATAAATAAGAAAAAAGGACAGAGTAGAAGTACAACAAAATGTTTAAAAAACTCTAAATGAAAATGAGATAAATAATAGAGTTTTTTTAAGATGAAATATAAATAATATAGTTGATTCATAATAATTTGATTTGGACGGATTTTTTAATTATTATTTTCATAAAATGAATCGTGAACTTCATCACGGAAAGAATGCAAATAAAATACATAATTGACAAAATATTGCAAATTGTTTCTGAGTGGTCAGTTCTAGAAGTATACGATGGCAGTGAAATGCTGCTGCCAGCCAACAGAGTTTCTCACGCCGGATGGGAAGAAGGTGAAGGGAAATGTTTAAAATAATAATAATAATTTAAAAAAGGGCAAAAAAAAAAAAAAAAAAGTCGTCACGTGCTTCTTGTTCAAATGGACTGGTGGGATGGAGTGCCGAACACGTGCTTCGTTCTGGCAGGGCTGGGCTGGGCACAAAAAGGAAGATGCCTAGGGTCTAATTGAAGTAAGCCCCAATGCAATTATGCAAACTCTCCTTCCGAGTACTGATCTTCATCTTCTTGCTTAATTAAGAAGCTAATTAACTAAAACTAAAAATTAGAGTAAAATTCAATTCAAGCACCGAAATTTGGAAGGATATATCAATTTTAAATCTAAACTAACAATTACGTCCATTTAAATCATAAACTTTTAATAAGTGTACATGTATCAATTGAATTTAAATTCTCTTTCAAACTTGGTTCGAAAAATTACACATAAATGTTTCATATAAAACTTTTAAATTGTCATAATTTCATCTTGAAATTTATCCATGCAATATTCCACATTTATATGCATGTACACTTCTTCAAATGTTGGGTTAATAAAATGGATTATTAGGATTGATGCACAAACAATTTTCAAAATAAATCTTAAATGAGAGTCTAAGTTGATTTGCTTATAAAAGTTTAAGAATTTAATTAAAGAAATTATAAGTCTCACCATTTATTCAAACAGAATATAATAGAAGGTATAAATTTATCACTCACGAAAGTTTAAAATTTCAAGTGATACAATTATTAGTTTAAAGTTTAAATTGATAAACACCAAAATTATTTAGGAGTGAATCGATATTTTTCCTAAAAATTATCTATAAGAGTTTAGTTAAAACACGTCTTTACCTATTCTAAGGCGCTTTAAGTTTGAATTTATCGCTGTTTGTTTGATGAAAAGTTAGAAATTCAAAAGTATTTTGAATTGAACTCATACAAAAATATTATTTTTATTTATTATTTTATTATTTTATTATTATTTTTTGTAACCATAAGTTTGTAGCATTTGAAATTGTTTTGAAATTATGATAGAATTTTAGATATGAACAGTAATTTTTGAAGTCATGTTAGATAATAATTTTGTCTTTAATTTTAAAATTTTGAAATTTATATGTGTTTTCTCTTGCAATTTTTTTTTTTTTAATTTTTAAATGAGAGTAAAAAGTAGATAACAAAAGAGAAATTATTATAAATAGAAAAAATATCAAACTGTTTACAAATATAGAAAAAATGTTTAACGATAGCGATAAAAGTAAATTTTTTTTCTTTTCATTTTGTTATATTTGAAATGAGCCCATATTGTGATAAAGATGCTTAAGTAATTTCTTTTTTTATTTTCATTTTGCTATATTTGAAATGAGCCCATGTTATAATAAAGATGCTTCATTTTTAAAAACTAAACAGAGAAATTTAATTACAATTTCAAGAATAGTTTGTTTTTTAATATACCATTTCAATATTTTTATATTTTATAGGATGGACTCAAATTATGTGTTCAAAATCAAACGGACATGATGGTAGTAAATATAAAATATTAAAAAATTTAATTTATCTTAAATGTATTTACAAAGATTCGTTGATTAGGTTAGATTCATTCTTCTCAACCTTGTGTTCACTTATTTTGAAAAAGAAAAAAAGCGTTATTTTCTTTTTCGAGAAGAAAAGCGTTAATTCTTTTTTGGTATATTTCAAAGCAATAAATTGTTAATACAATTTTCTAAAAAAATTATATTTTACAATAATAATTGAGATGTATTACATCTCTTACAATCGAATTGTTCAAATCTTCTTTTTATTTATTACATTAAAAAAATTGCCCAATGATTAATTTTAGGTATAAGATAATAATTGGTTATGGTATACCTATTTTATTGACTTTTTGCATTAGATTTTCATTAAAAAGAATATTAGTTCAACATCGACTTAATGGTAGGATTTTTTTTTTCTTTGACATTCTTGTGATGGCTTTTTTTCCCCAATTTTGTAATGACTAAAGTATTTGAGAGATAGCTAGCCTTTTATCACGGCAATAATAATAAAATAAATTAATAAATAAGTATATTAAATATGAGTCTTGATTTCTTATTTACTGACGGCGATTAAATAATATAGTTTTGTTTTTAAGTTTTCTATTTAAAAAAAGAGCTAAATTTTAAAACTAAAAGGTTTTATTTTTATTTTTATATAATCAAATATGTGAAATCTCACTAGTATTGAAAGAATATATATATTAAAAAACAATAATCATGAATAAACTACTTTCGATTTTGCAGTTAGCTCTTAGCTCGATTGACAATTGACAAGCCAACAAATGGTTAGTAGTTGTGAAATGGTTATGAACAATACAAATTATTTGTATATCTCTTTAAGTACCAACCAATGATTTAAGGTCGATTTATAGGATATGATTGTATCGACTAATGTTTTGCTCGGGTTAACTACTATCAACCAGCAAATTTTTGTAATTTAAGGTCAATGGATTAAAATGTTTAAATAATATTTTATAGGAGTGTTTAAATGATCCGACAACTTGAATTATCCAACCTAAACTATAAGGATATTTCATCTATTTGGACTATGTTTGAGAGTGATTTTTGACATGTTCAAAATCACATCCCTTTAAAAGAATGATGTTTGGCCTTGAACAAAATTGATTTTGGAATAATTAGTTGATGGGTGGTTGACTGGGAATCAATATCAAAGATGACTATCTAGTTCATTTTTGATAAAATATTGTTAGTTAGCTATTCATAAAACCAATTCTTTTTAATTTACATCATTAACCAAAGGATGATGGACATTGTTGTTATAATCAACATGGTTAATAACTTGCAAGTTATTACGTGAGATATATATTTTGAATTTTCTTTAGATATTTACAAATTTTTCTTCTTCAAAGTACCAATCATGCATATAAAAATTTAACAATAATTTTTAGTAATTGGATAATTCTAAAATCATTTTTGGAACCAAGCACAATAATTTAAAATCACTTTACAATATATGAAAAACACTTTTAAAAGTTTGAAACCGAATATCAATATAATTATATAAAAATAAATTTCACAAAATCAAATGTACCTAAATTTCTTTTTCTAAATGATCCAATGCACATTATTTTTAAATGATCCAATGCATCTAAGAATATTATTTTTTTTATGTTATTTCAAAAGACAATCTACTTAAGTATAAAGGTCGCAATACTTATTATTTAATTTGGCACAATTTAGGCCAAGTTTATTATGAAGTTGCTTTTTCCCAAAAGAAAAGTCAGTTTCCGAATAAATCCGTTCATCCTACATATATCTATTGAAACAAAAAATATCGCAAAGACCATAAATTTAGTTTGAAATTTTTGTAGTTTTTAAAAGTATTGATTAGACTATAACTTGAAGGTAGGTTATAGTCTTTAGTAAATAATACTAAACTATTGTGATTAGTAATGACCAACCAAACACTAAATTATTATTATTTTTTTTTTCAAGAAAAGTTAGGTGTGATTTTAGTACACTCAACCAATCAAATTTAGTATATTTACTCTAGAAAGCTGTTTATTATATTTAAAATATTTAATGGACTAATATGATATCAAAATATTTTTAAAATAAAAAGAAAAAGGGAATTCAATTCAAGCAATTTTTTTTTTTTATTGAGTTATATTGTATGTGTAAAGGGAAATTAGTTACTCTCCAAAAACCACGAGAACGAACTGATAATATGAAAAAAATATAGCACATGAGAGACACCTATTTTGCTAAAATTTTTATTGGCTATATTTCTAATTAAAATCTAAAATCTTGCTATAAACTACCCCATTTCAAAAGATCAGTTTTGTGCCCGGCTCACAAAAAGCCCAATAGTGCCGGAAGGAAGCCCAAAACGATGAACCCTCAATTGCATCATCGAAAGTTTTTATATACTTTTTTTCTCTTTCCTCCCTATATAAGGATTGCAATACTTCTTAAAATATAAGTATAATTTGGCACAATTTAGGTCAAGTTTATTCAAAATTTTGAAAATAACAGTTCAATCAAGCATTTAAATTAGATATATGAGCTAAAATAAGCTTAGCTTAATAGTAATTGATATACTTTTTCTTTTGGAGGTTAGAGGTCTAATTCTCCATTCCATTATATCCATTATATCAGAAAAAAGTTAAAGATATGCTATAATTTAAAATAAGATTGTTTTCAAAATAAGGAAATGAACAAAAATATTTACAAATATAACAAAATTTCATTGTTATATTTTGCTATTATTGCTAAATATTTTTAGCAGTTTTGTTATTTAAAATAATTTTTCTTTAAAATATAGTTTTTTTTTTAATAATTGAGTCTCTAATTCAGTTATAAAAATGATTAGTCATCAGTTCAACTATTAAATAAATGGAAAATTTCAATTTACAAACTTAAATTTTGGGATGTATCAATTTAAACTTTATTTTTCTTATTAACACCCAAATTTTAGGATGTATTAATTTAAACCTTATATATATGGTGAATATTAGTACCTCAATTTTTTTAAAGTTGTTTTCATTCAAATAGTTTGATTTAAGTTTTAGCATCATTATATTATATTTTTTTAAAACTAATTTTCATAGTATACATTAATTATATTGATTGTGTCGTACCAATTATAAAATATTCTAATTAATCTGTTTTATTCTTAAATTTGACACATGGATGAATAGAGTATATCAAATATGCCACTGATAGAGTAATTTGGAATAACAAACAACAAAAATCAAATTTAATGTTTTTTTTTTGCTATTTTGCAAATTTCAAAAAAAATTATTTGCTAAATTTGTAAATTTAAGAAGATTGTTTTATTATTGAACAAATGTTCCTTATTTTAAACAAAGGTGAAAAGAGGTTGTAGATTAATACACATGTACTAATGTTTAAGTTTTAATTTAAGGTCTTAATTGATACCATTCCTAAGTTTACGGATATACATTCATTTTTTCAATGGCAAAAAAATAACTTTAAAATTTAGAAACTTTTGAAGAGATAATCTTTAGAAACTAAAAGTAAAATCACTCTAAGATGCAAAAGAAAACCAATGAATGAATGGGAGTTAAATTGCATACAAATTTGTTACAATTGAATGCCAAATAACCAACATAATACAACTCTATTAGTATTTCCAACCTACTGAAATAAAAAGCTTCCAATAAGTGCAGGTAGAAAGTACAACTTTTTTTTTTTTTTTTTTTTTTTTTTTTTTCTCTCTCTCTGTCTCTCTCTCTTTTGAAATTATTCTAGCCTCCTTACATTTCTTGGCACTTTATCAAAGTAAATCAAATTAAATAGAAACAGAATGGCTGGGCTAAAAAAATAGCTCATTATTTAATTTGGCTACGGAATTTCTGATAATTTCTGCGGTATAAGTGTGTTGCAATTTGATAAATATTGCAACTTCTTGTAATTTGTTTTATGAGAAGAATTCGTAATTCTTGGCTGAAAGGATAAGCGTTCTCAGCCCTCCGATGGGCGATAGAACCATCAGCAGAACTCCAAACACAATGCATATCTGAAAAAATAATCAAATTACTTCAAATTAGAATAAAAAAATTAAAGAAAGAATAATAGAAAATTTGAATCCTATGATTTAAAGACACTTAAATAAAATTAAGAGTTTTGTATAAATTTGAATCCTATAATTTAAAGACACATTTTAGTCTTGTAGAATTATTTACGAAAATTTTATTCACTAAATTTTATTCTTTTTCCTTTAAGTTATAAGGAACGAATTTGCAATATAACATAAATTAAATTAATACCCAATTTGTGATCCAAGATAAGCTGAACCTTTTTGGCTTGTAAATGGCCAGCCACATGGTGCAAGGGAGCTGCATATTAAAGAGTTCAAAATTAATAATTAATTAGTTTAAGGTTTTAGTTTTGAGAGTGGATTTATTTAATTAAGCAATTATAATTGCTTACGAAGTAAGTAGTGGGAGCAAAAGCAAGGCCTCCAAAGAACCCAAGAAGGCCACCGAAGAAAGGAACGGCTATACCCACAAGCATTGTAAAGGCTGCAACCAAAAGGAAGAACATGAATAAAGGAATTAGACCACCGAATATCAAGAACGGAATTAGACCGCCATATGTCAACAGGAGAAAATATCATTTAACTAATGTGGTTTTCCCTTAATAATTGTTTCAACTCACCAACATATAAAGTTCGAGTAATGAATCGAAGACGGAAACAAGGTGTGAATTTCAACCTTTTCACCAACAAGGTCTCGATCATGTCAAATACGGGCATAGCATAGATCTGCTTATACAAAAAAGAATTAGCATTCAAGAAAAAAAATTGTAAAAATTAGGACAAATTGCAAAAGTCACCTCTAAAGTAGGATGATAGTTACAATTACACCCTCAAACTTTTATTTGTAAAAATTGGATCTTTAAACTTACAATAATGATAGAAATTGGACTTCCAATTGATAAAAATTGAATCCTCCAATTTTATACAATTATGTAAACTTTAAGATTCAATTTTAACACTTGTATAAATTTAAAGTTTAAAGTTTAACGACATAATTGCAATTACCAACATCAACTACCAGCATATACAGGGGTGGTTTTTGCAATTTTTCTTAAAAGTTAATTCAATAATGATTAGATATAGGAGAGGGAAATTGCGAAAGTACTATTTCCAACAGTCATATTAAAAGAGAGTTACATTGTGATAACTTAGATTGAATAATTTTTTTTTTTTTTTTTTTCTTTCTAAAAATACCTGATAGCTGCCAATGACGTGGATGACGACGAACATGTTGGCAGTGGCAATGAGCCAGGCAGGTTTCTCGAGAGAAATTAAGATGTTGTCTTCAACCGAGTTACCAAAGACCCAATAGCCAACCATGGCGACAGGGAAGTAACAAAGAGCCACAACTAAGTAAGCCAAAATGACACCTTTCCACATAGGGCCTTTGGAAGGCTTTTCAGGAGTGGAAGGAATAGTAGCTTGGATCTCCAAAACAACATTATGACCAGCAAAAGCAAACGCCACTTCTCCCAATCCACTCAAGAAGTTGAAAACACCATCTGCTTTGCTATGTGCCTTGGAGCTATAGTCCACATTTGGCTGCACCCCTTTCTGCAAGGAAGCAACCCAAGCAATGGTGGAGTAGCTGAGAGACATGACGGCGGCGGCGAGAGAGACGCCGGAGATGGAGTTGAAGTTGGGGAGGTGAGAGAGGACGAAGTGGATGGAAGCGAAAATGACAATGAAGTAAGAGGTTTTGATTTGTGAGCAGTTGGGGCAAACAGTCTCATGAAATTTCTTTAACGACTTGCCACCAGTGACCATGTACACAATGTTGACACCAACTTCCACGGTTAGTTGCTGAGGAACCACAATCCAAAGGCCAAGTTTCTCGCCAAAGGCGTGCTGTCCTAGCTCGTGGTACCTGTCAAACCTCTTTCCAGGCACCATCTCGTGCATCTCCACCATTTGCCATAGCGTGTACAACGTAATGATCCATGATAGAATCATTATTACCGAACCAGGTCCCCTATACGTTATCGTAAATTTAGTTATATTTATATTTGAACACTCAATAAATGAAAATCAATATAATTTCTTTGATATCAAGAAATCATCACTAAAACTCAAAAAACTTATGATGGATATTAGATTCATCTTTTTGCAGCCTACTCTAACTACATTAAGAAAAGTTTATAGTATAGATTACACTAAAAGAAATTATCTTTGAATTTTATCTTTTGTTTAAGAAAGGATAATGATTATGTTGTACCTAATCTATGCATCCCTGATTTGGCACATAGTATAAAAAAAAAATTAAACACAATTCATTTCTTTAAAATAAAAAATTATCACATGAGAATTTTTTCTTGGACAACTCTTGCATAGAAACAGAGCCAACATAGATAGCACCCAAGCTTTTTTCTTTACAAAATACTATTTATTCTTGCAATATCACCATTCACCTTTCATAAATACTTCAAAACACATCAAATAAGAATTCCATGAGAACTTCAAACATAAATTAATTGAGACTTGAAACAGTATGGAAAGTTCACCATCACACCCTTTCAAACTCCGACTTCCTATCAAAATTTAAATAGAATCCTATTTTATAAATAATTTTGAAACGTTTGAAACGTTTGTGAATAATCAAAGGTTAGAGAGATCCAAGAAGAAAAAGTACCATCCAAGCTCGGACATGGCGTAAGGAAGACTGAGAACACCGGCACCGACCATGGCAGTAACATTATGAAAAGCAGCATACCACCATTTAGCATTCCTAGAAGAAGTAATTGGAAGCCAATCATCAATGGCTTTCTGATTCGCAACTGCATCATTCTCTCCCATATCTTCCAAATTTTTCGTATTTTGCACAGAAACAACAACCTAAGTGAGAAAGAAAAACAATTAGTTAAAGGAAATTTTGTTTTGTTTGATGGGACGACTCTACACACAAATCAATCTAAGCAATGGTCGTGTGGTGAGACAACAAAACGATGAGCTTATTCATCTTCCTTACTTCAAAGTTCCATATTTAAAGGATCTTGACACACAATCTATAATTAGAGAGTTGTTAATTGTATGGTCTACATACCATTTATGGGGTATATGGTCTGTCGTTTTTAATTACTTTGTTACCATGTTTGCTCTGTTCCTTTTTTTCTGAATCTAGGAGTATCCGATTTCTGAGGTGGTCTTTGTCAGCATACCCATGTCCCCACCACATTTTTACCTTCTTCTCCCTATTTGCCGCTCAATACTTGGTCTCTATTCAGCCCCCTTTACTATCCTTCATGGAAATTTAATTAATTTTCCTTTTGGTTTACCAATCTCCATGGTTGTGGGAGTAAGAGTATTTGTTTTTTTTATTTTTTTTAATATGGAGAATCGAATTTGAGTTGTGCTCATGTTGGCATGGTAGTAAGAGGCTCTTGGGTCCCAACTTGTCTTGAGTAGAACAACTTATTATGACTCAATGTTTGGATTTTCCATTATATTAGTTAAAGTTCCCAATTATTATATTACTTAGCAATGGTAAGTACATGTTTGGGAGGATTTCACTTTTGTCATTTTAAGAATCACTCAAAATTAATTTAATTTTCAATTTTATACTTTTAAATTTCATATCATCAAAATTAGTTTTTAAGGAATAAAAACACATTTTAAAAGTTATTTTAGCTGTTTTAAAATCACTCCCAAACATGACCTAAAACTATTTGAAAACCTTGTTTACAATGTTTACTATTTTTTGACCATCATCACAAACACAAACTATTATAATTCATAGACTATAGTAATCATTGACTATAATAACCAGTTCAAAGCTCCAAACACCTCTGAATTACCCCCTCCATGGTAGTGTGAGTATATATATATATATATATTGACATTATGTGAGGTTGTGGAATCACACCTTAAAACTCGAGGTTGATAGTACAAGTTAATGTCATTTAAGTTATACTCATATTGGCATGAGAGTAAAAATTTTGTTGTGATCAATTATTGGATTGAATTATATTTAGATTGTAAATTAGCTTTTCTTTCTAAAGTTATGTTCAATGTCAAGAAGGAAAAAAAAAAAAAAAGCATTACACAAACCTTGATTCAAACTAAGGGGAAAACATTACAGACCAAAAAAGCTTTGGCATGGCATGTTTTACAGTTTTGGAATCATAGGTTAGGTTGGAAAAATATTCTAGTCACATGATAGGTTTAGAAGCCTAACTCTTTTATTGAAGGAATTGATGGAATGAATCCTCTTTCTATGCCATTTAAACAAGATTAAATATTAATTTACTTTATCTATCGTCTACTAATTAATGCTTGACGTTTTTTGAAGACAAATTAATGCTTGAAGTTGTAACAATCACATTGAAGGATTCCTTTGTATTTGATTATAAACAGATAACAGTACAAATTAAAATAAAATAAAATATATATATATTTGACCGCGTAAAATGTCATATTGTGATATAAAACAAAGATGAAGATTCACAATAATTATGATGACCGTTATGACCTTAAATGGGAATCATATTATTGACCTTTGAAATAGAAATAGTGACTTATCCATTAAATCATGTTTGAATGAATTTTATTAGGAAGGTCGTTTGTGCAATGTGCAAATGAAAATTATTCATAAATTAAAAATATTTGGACAAGTATCAATTTTACCCCTAAACTTTGAAGGTCATATCTAAAACCTTTAACTAATAATTGTATCAATTTAAACAATTAATTTTCGTAAGTGTATCGATTTACACAATCCTTCAAATTTCATTTAACCGATATCATGTGAAACTTGACATTCTTCCGAAAATATTTTTGTAGTTCATTTTTCCATCATATTTTATGTTATGTTTCTATTAAATTATCGTATTCCTAGCATGAATCACAAAAGGCATATGTAATTAATTTTTGAACACACACCTTAAGGTGTCACATTGCTCAGAGTTCGTTCACATAATTATGTTAATTCGCTTGAGCAATTTGATTGTTGTCAGGTATGAAACATCGAGGACAACTTCAGACAAGTCATTTTAGAGTTATTGGCAATCAATGTCTCTGTTTTCTTTTCCGAATTGTCATCTTATATGAAGGATGGATACAGAAAGCTGATAATTGAATATTTAAACTTCGTAGTCAATAAAGCTTGACAAACCTTCATTTCATTTAAATCTTTAAGAATAGTTATATTTATTTTACTTATTAACATACTTTTAGAATATTACATTACCAATATCAGGCCATAGATCCATGTCTCACCCAACTAGAAATTTATCTTCACTAATAAAAAAAAGTCTCAGGAGGAAGAGACTTCTGAATAGGAATTTCAAATGATATATAACTTTAAAATTCACCTTGTTGTACACTGTTTCTTTGACATCAAAGGTGATGAATTCTACCATTTTTACTCCTGAAAATGTCAGTTACAACAAAGCATAGAGCAGTTCAACTTTACAAGAGTAAAGACCTGAAAACTAAGCAACCCCCTTATCCAACAATTGGTATCCTTATCCATACTTCATTTTGTCAATTATTTTGGTAACCCAGATTCAATCTTCTCAACCCCCATGTGCTTCCAGATTAGAAGAAAGTGAGAAAAATGGAGGCATCTCAAGCAACCAAATTAAAATCTAAAATTAAGACGACACTCAACCACATCAAGTACAATCGACTTCATCTGCTATGCCGATCGTGCACGTATATCCAGAATTGTAGACATGCTTTTTTTCACACCATACAGCTTTGCTACTGGTAAGCTCACAAGTTCTTCATGATATCTTCAATCCTATCAGCAACTTCACCCATATTCTTCTGCTTAACTTCATCCAAAAGCAGTTGACATGTGAGGTATCTCGGCTTTATATCTTGACTAATCATCTTCTCAAATAACTGGTAAGCCCACTCACACTTATTTGCTCTACAAAGACCATGAATTAGAAGGGAATAGGTTGATATATCAAGGCTCAGATGATGTTTATTTATCATCTCCTCCAATAACTTGCTCAGAGCATAGTCTGTCTTTCCAGTTCTAAAACAGGATTTAAGCAATGGGTAATATGTCTGGACATCAGGTTTACAAAGCCCTGATTTCTCCATCTCCTCAAGCAGTTTCATAGCCTTTTGTTCTTGCGCACGATGACAGTACATGGAAATCATAGAATTGTAGGTTGATGTATTTGGTAAAACACGCTTGCTTGGCATTTCTACTTTGAATACATGAATAGCTTCCCGTACTTTACCCGCTCTCCCTAATGTATGGATCAAACAATTATAAAAAACTGTATCGAGTTCACATCCAGCAGATTTCATTCTCTCAGCAATTTGCAAGGCTTCCTCGAATTCGTCCGACTTTGTTAGTGAGCATATGATGGTGGTGTAAGTGATGACATTTGCTGGGCATCCTTGAGCATCCATTTCATCAAGCAACTCATAAACCTTACTAAAGTTATAATGATGACAATAAAACAGAATAATTGTCGAATAACTAATAACACAAGGACGATAACCATGCCCTTTCATCTCTTGTAATGTCCAATGTGCCTCATCAACCCTATCAACTTTACACCAACCATGAATGAACATGTTAAATGTGTTGGCATTTGGGGGAATATGTGATTTGAGTTCCAAATATATCTGTCGAGCTTGCTCGACCTTCTTCTCTTTGCACAGAGTATCAAGCAACACATTCATAGATTCAGTGTTCTTCTCCAACCCAAAAGTTTCCAAATCATCAAATATCCTAACAGCATCTTTCCATTGTCCAGCACCAGCAAACCTTCGCATAGCCTTAGCTACAGTATCAAGTGTCACAAGGCGAGCTTCCTTCATTTCTTCTAGCATACTTTTCATCTTGGCCATCTGCTTTGTTTTGCCCAACGTATCTATTAAAATGTCATATAAATCTGGCGTGCTTTTGAATCCAGAGAGTGACTCTGCCCATCTAAAGACACCCAAAGCAGATTTCCAATCATCTTTGAATCGTTGGAGCAGCTTGTAAACAATTTCATGGGAGAACTGTATTCTGTTACACACTGGATCGTGCAAAAGACACTGAAAAACCTCATCCTCGCTGCTACCCACCTGAATTTTAGCAATGATCAAGTTGATATCAGAAAGTTTTGTCTCACATTCAGATGGAATTCTTTGCTGCAAATCTCTAGCTCCTACAAACATAGTAGGTTCCAGAGGAGACGAAAAATTTGCAGAGGACAGGGCATTGGAATAGCTTTGAGAGGATATATGAAAATAGGCAAATGCTTTACAACGATCAAGAACACTGCAAATGCTCTTGAGACTCTTCTGAATATGCAAGGACATGAAGCACACTAGTTGAAGAAAAGCGAAAATAGATTTTTTGGGCAGCTAATATAACACAGAAAACTTGACAATGGAAACGTTTATCTTCTTCTTGACTGATTGAATAGAGAAAAGCCCTAGAGTTGAAAAATTATCAAAAGAACAATTGATACAGCAAATTCCGCGCACCTGTGGAAGTCGGTGCACTTTCAAGGAATGTAATGCAGGTATCTATCTTCCTTCTTCTTCTTCTGCAACTATTCGTCAAATCGAAACGGTAAAAGAGCGAATTACGAATTCACAGAGAAAGAAAACAAGAGTACCAGTGAGGAGAAGTGCGAGCTTTTCTTCGATCAGTTGGAAAGGAAATGAATATTCTTGAAATAAGAGTTTCAACTCTTTTTACAGAATGAATTTCAAAATACCGAATTCAGAAACTAGGGTTTTTCTAACCGATAGAAACAACTTCGACTCTTCGAAGCGAATTGTCGGCGACGGCAAGGGAGGAGAGTAGGTTTCAGAGAATTTTGTGCTCCGGTTCCGAGGAGGATGGACCATTGGAATAATAATATGAAGCATCTATCAGTTGTTATCTTTAATCGACATGTCGTTGGACATGCGAAGTACGAATATAGCCAAATTACAAATATCATAGAAAATTACTATTTTGAACCCAATTTTTTTTTTTTATGCGACAAAACTAACCCTTTCTTTTTATTGGAGGACCGCACATGATAAAAGTACCATTTTATCACTCATTTAAATGCTTTCAATTTTTTTTAAAAAATAATAAAAAAATATAAATGTGGTGTTTTTGAACAAATATAAAAACTATGTTAATTTTCTTTTAGTTTACCCATTCTTATTTGACAAAATAAAATTAAACAGAGATCAATTCCCATAAATTTCAAATTTAGGTCATGTAGGCTAAATTATGAATAAATTGGATAGTTACTAGTGACATATTTATGGTATAATAGCAATGAAAATAAGAATGATGTCTTGCACTCCCTATGCTTACTAGAATATTCATTCTCCCCTATTAAATTAATATAAGTTTCCAAAAGAAAAAAAAATGTATTTATACAAAAGGAAAACATTTATTATTTGGCAAAAGTTAAGCCGAATATATTAAATAGAATTGAACATGATATAATAATTGAATTCACAAAAGTTGTTAGGATGTAAAGGTTTGTAAAGAAAAAAATGAAATTGGTAAAAAAAAAAAAAAAAAAAGCTTACGGAGAATACAAGAATTTTCCTGTAAATTTTTTTGTAAAAAAATTATAATTTTGATTTAAAGAGTCCCTTATGGGAAATTCCGTAAGAATTCCTTACGAGAATTCTTATAAGAATCCTTAAGATGGTGGAGATTTGTTTTTTTTAGAAAACTTTTAGACGAATTCCTCCAGGATGGTAAATTTTTTTTTTTTAAAATAATAAAAACCTTATGAAAAGCCCATGAGAATTCTTAAGACGGTGGAGATTTGTTTTTTTAAAAAAACTTGATAAGATTTCCCCTAAGAATTCTTAGGATGGTAAAAAAAAAAAATTAAAATAATAAAAAAACCTTATGGAAAATTCCGTGAGAATCCTTACAGGAACTTACGGGATTTTTCGAAGATCCTTAAGATGATAAAGAGCTTAAAAAAAAAAAAACTTTACTATCCCTAAAGTTTTTTTTTTTTTTTTTCTACCATCCTAACAACTTTTATGGATCATATTCTTATATATTTCAATAAGTTTAAGTTATTTTATTTTATTTTTTACCCATTTTCATTTTTTTAAAAAAATTTATCCAATTCTAATTCTTTTAACATAAATTTAAGTTAATTAGTTTAAGTTAACCAATTCTAGTTTTGGTATGCAAGGTAAGTTTAAAAAAAACTTACATAAATTTTCCTATTTTCTAATTCTTACAAAAAATTTCACATAAATATACAATAAACTTTTTAATTAAGGAAAGTTTCAATGAAACTTTCTTCCCAATTTTTTGCCTTTGAAAATATGTCATTTGAAACTTTGCAAAAACATGGAGACAAACAAATTAAAATATTGAAGTTTAAATTTTAAAACTAAAGTTGAGTATGAAAAGTTGTATTGGGTAAGGGTGAAATATGAGGCATTTGATTGAGCGACAAAATAGTATTTTCATTATGTGGGGCCCTCCACTTAAGTAAGAAAGAGGTTAGAAAAAGAAATTTTTGAAAAAAATGTTAATTTTGTCCCTTTAAAACATTTGTAGGTTAGAAATAGCAAATTTTCCTAATATTATCATTACATTTTTTATTTTCCTGTTTTACTTAAATATTTTTTAAAAGTCCAATAGAAATAAACTTAGAAAAATGTAAGGAAAAATAAGTCAAAACAATGGCAGAATTCATCAAGAAGGATGATTTCAAGCCGAATCACTGAATATTCAAATCTTCAAGTATGGGAAGTTAAGTCATGACTTATGAACGACATAGTTATTCTTGAAGTTTATCAAAAGAAAACTTTAGATTGAACTATAGTGATGTAGATCTCAAATGGAATCAACAAGAACTTGAACTTTATTCTCGTCTCTAGGTTTTCGAATCGAGAGGTTCCAAATGATTAGAAAATCACTTTCTACCCGAAGTCAAGAGTTCTAAACATTCCTTCAAACACGACAATACCCTTAGTGAACCCAACAAATCTTGTATGAAAATAACTTTCCATATCAAGCACAATATTACCATTACCACTAAAACATTTATGACCAGAGCTAAATGATTGATATTATTATATCTTTGACTGAAAAAAAAAATGCATTCAATAAATATCAAAGCTCGACACTTCACCCACTTCGAACTAAGATTGAGCTCAACTTACTCTTTCTTGACTCAGCATGCAACTAACCTTTTTAATATTTATTAGATAAATGGGAAAATATATATTCTAAATACTATATTTTAATTTTTAACATTTTATTTACTACTTTTTTTCTTTGCTAAAGTTACTTCAATTTCCTTTGAAAAAAAAAAAAAAAAAAAACAGTAGTACATACTCTTATTAAGCATTTGAGTCCTCATAGATATCATTTTATCTCATAGTTTAGGAGAGTTATATGTACATATTCATGATCCTGTGAAGAAAGTGCTGCCTGGCAAAGACCGACCTCCCCTTCCCACAAACCATCTCTTGGAATCACAATTCAAATATTAAATGGAGGTATATTTGATCAACGTAGGCAGTAAATCAAATTTATGGCCTAACAGTCTAATTTTCAATAGGAATATGGATGTCTTGCATCGTCGATTGATTCAAAAACTTAAGTTGATGGGTAAAGGAAAATTTAATATCATATCATCTAACATGTCCTTTCAAATAAAACATTTTCAACTAGTAATTTATAAAGATCTAGTAATATCATTAACTGTTCTGTGACATAAAACTCTTATTATGCAGGCAGGAGTTCACTAATACATTAATGGTGAAATGAAACATACTTTCAATTACATTAAGAAAAAAATAATAATAACAGGACTGTGGTTAACACCTAAACAACTAGTAATGCTATGTATCTATCTCATCAGCTATTGTTAGAAAGCTTGTCAATGGTATTTGCTTGGATCTGCTATTGCTTCATAGGATGATTATCAAGTTTCTTGCTTTACAGGATCTTCAGCCGATGCAGTTAGTGTGCAAGCCAATCAACAGTTTATATCTTGTTACCTCATTGTATTAGCAAACAAATGTTTCCCTCCAATCTACATTGATCAAAGTCATGAAGGTCACATTCAGTTTGCGTTGGTATTGACAAAAGTCCCCATAGATTGCGAGTGACTATTGGATGATCTACTCAAGAATTCCGTCACCAACTTTGAGAACATAGAAGAACTGTTCTCGAGTAGTCGAGATGGTGAATCGTACTCGATTACCTTGCCTATAAAAGTGAAAATGATGCATTAGAACGATACTGTTACCACTTAAGTTAGCCAACTTTCTGCAGAGGGTTAACTAAAATCATTTTTCAGGAATTTTTTTAAAAGCTAAACAAGAAGTTGGCTTGCCTTCATCAAGAACCAAAACCAAATCGTTATCGATAATTGTTGGTATTCGATGAGCCACAGTAATGACGGTACAACCATTAGTCTCCTCTCTTATTGTTTCCTGAATTATATTTTCTGTTGCAGTATCAATGGAAGCCGTTGCCTCATCCAACACAAGAATCCTACGTTTTTTGAGGAGCACTCTGGCCAGACAAACAAGTTGCCGTTGTCCCACACTCCAATTCTCTCCATCTTCAGCCACTGCAGCATTTATAGGCCACGTACAAAACAATACCTTTTGAGTATAAAATAAACTAAACTGGAAAAGAACACTTCAGAAACAATAGGAGATCCCATCTTACCTGGTGCTTCAAGAACCGCGTGGTCCGTTCGGATGATCTCGGCAAAACGACACTTGTGAAGGACCTGAAATATCAAGTTAGCTTCGAGATCGTGTTAACTTTTCATTCCCCACAAAGAAAAAAAGCACCTGAAATCTCACCTCCCATATTTCTGGATCAGTATGTTGCTGCAAAGGGTCTAGGTTAGTTCTCATGGTTCCTTGGAACAATGTTGGGTCTTGTGGAATAATACCCAACTTGGACCTCAGATCATGTAGACCAATTTTGCAAATGTCAACTCCATCAATGAGAATCCTTCCTGCAGAAGGCTCTACCACTCTAAAAAGTGCTTGGATTAAGGTGGATTTTCCACTTCCTGTCCTGCCAACAACTCCAATTTTCTTCTTTTTTGGGAAGGTACAAGTGATCCCTTTGAGAACCACTGGAAGATTAGGACGGTATTGGACATGAAGGTTCTCAAGTTCTATCTTTCCCTCCTTTGGCCATTCTGGCACTGGCCTACAATCTTCGATAACCGGTGGCGCCTCAGAAGCAATGTTAGTAAACTGAAGAATCCTCTCAACAGATATCATTTTGTTCTCCACATTGCATAAATTCCATATTACCCAAGCCTGAAGCACATTCATGTTCAAACCATATGTAGCTGCTAATCCTGCTAAGCCTATAGTAAAATAAACCAGTTGCTTAGGTAATATGTGGATGGAATTATTAGAATGTTATGATGAAATAATGGATCAAATGAAAGGTTTGGATGACAGTGGCGTTGATAGTTTGGAAAAGCTTACTTGGATCAATTGCCGTTCTAGGAAGGGTCACTAAGATGGTAAGGGCGAGAAAGAAGACAACATCGAAAAGAAAATTGATCCGCAGGCACAACCATTCCATTGAAGTTGAGTTATGAAAAACCACACGAGAATAATCATCAACCAGCTTCAGTATTTTTGTCAAGAAACGGTCCTCTTGATTGAAACAACGGATAATTGTTGCACCTACGACTGTTTCAGAAAAGTGATGAAGAATTGGAGCCTTCCGAATCCCGACCATTCTAGCTAGTTCTCTAGCAGTACTGATGTAATATCCCTGTAAAAGGAATTGAGACTGTTAAATCACCAATTGACCCAAAAGTTTAAGCTGATAGGTGAAGACAAGTTTAATATTATATCATCTAACGCTCTTCCTCGCTTGCGGACTTGAAATATGTAGAAAACCCAACAAGTGAACATCAGTACTAACATTACTGAGGTTTAACACAAGTTCTCCTGGACCTCCTACCCTAATACCATGTTAAATCATAGGTGTAGGTAAATTTAATATTATATCTATTAACAAAAGACACTCAACCTAATGATTTAAGAAATAAAATCCTAGAACCACTTGCTGTTGGTAATCATAATTGAGAAACAGGCAGTATTTGATAATGTTTACTGGACCTGATCAAAGCACGTCACATTGATGTGATGCCGCTGAATAATCAAATTCAAGGAATGGTAACTTCATACTTTTAGTGCGGTAAGAGATATTACAAAAAAAGAGCGGGATGTATGTTCTTGCCTGATACCATATAGAGATAGCAAGGACGACAAGGAAGAGGGGGAAAACTTGCCATGCAACCTTGGACATCAGGATGATGATACTCAACAACTGAATGAGTGCAAAAGCCAATCCTCCTAATCTATAAGGGATATCTGTATCCAAGGTGCCTTGATCAGTAGAAGACTGCATCATAGAGAAGATGAAAAATGGTTTAAATTATTGATACGATGCAAAAATTTAATAGAGGAGAAAATAACAGACACAATGAAAAGGTAGTAACCCTGTTAAGGATTTGGCTTGAAGGTTTGGCATCAAAAAATGAAATAGGTGCTGCAAATATTGATGTCACCATTCCGAGAAACATTCTTTGTGCAGTCTCAATAGCAATGGTTGCCATCAAAACGGCCCGGCCTAATATAAAGATGGAGCTCCCACCGGACATCAAAACGAAGATCCCTAACAACTGCTCTCTGCTGACCTTGCCTTCTACTTCTGTTGCCCAAGAAATCCAGTAATTACTGCCCATCTGAAGGATTTGAAACAATACTTGACATAGAAGGATTACAGGAACAAGAGCTCCTTTATAAGCAGATGTGATGAAGGTTGAGTAGACACTCCACTTTACACGACCGGTTTGAGTTTCCTCTTCTTGAGTTTTTACAGAGTGGCCAACATTCCCAAGGGATAGTGAAAAATTTTCATCTAGAGCTTCTATCTGATGCGTCTTACATGGTCTTTTATGATGGGGTTTATCTTCTTTGAATGGCTTAACTCCATTCAATGATCTTCTATGAGCTGCAATGTGCCTAGAAAGTTCACCGTTTGAGTCTGACATTAATTCTGCATACTTTCCTGATTGAACAATATGACCATTTTTCATCACCTGGAAGCAAAAGCATTCGAATGCAATTTGTTAGGATATTTCCTAACAAGAACACTCAAGAACAACAAAGAACAACAAAAACACTCAAAGATAGATTTATATTGCAATATCAATGAAGAAACTACATTATACACTAGCCTTTCGAGAGGGCTACTCTCTCCCAAATTCCTAAAATCCCACAAAATTTCTTGCTCCCAACCCACTCCCTCTATCTATGACTAGAAACTCTAACAAATTTACTGTCTATTTACTAATATGCCCCTTCTAATAACCATACTAATATTCTACTAATAATGCCAGTATTTCCATAACTAGGGGTTTTACACAATACAGGGCAGTAGAGTCAATGATTTGTGATACTTCATGTTAAAAACGAAAAATTCAGGTACTTTCCAGAACAAGATCTGCAGCTTCGATGAATTCCAAGTGATGAGTAGCATATACCACAGTTTTACCAGACAGAAGTTGCAAAAGACATCTCTGCATTGTCATTGAAGGTCAGTATAAATAGTAAAAGAACATAAAAAAGAAAGAGGCAACAAGAATAACAAAAAGATGATGCTTACCTTGAACAAATGTATTCCGGTACATGCGTCCACAGCACTAAAAGGATCGTCCAGGAAATAAACATCTGCATCACTATAGACTGCCCTTGCCAATTGAATCCTCTGCTTTTGCCCTCCACTTAAGTTCAACCCCCTCTCTCCCAACAAAGTACAATCTCCATCCAGCCACAACTTGATATCCTGATTCAAAGCACAGGCTTCTAACACATCCTCATAAAAATGTTTGTCAATCTCTTTCCCAAACAGCACATTCTCTCTTACAGTGCCTGATTGGATCCAAGCACTTTGGGGAACATAAGCTTTAGTTCCATGTACTTTCATTTGTGTTCCTGAAACATGTGGGATCTCACCCAGTATACTACAAAGTAGGCTTGATTTTCCTGAACCAACTGATCCACAGACTGCAACCTTGTAACCCTTTGGTATTTGCATCTTCTCTGCAACTTTTATAGTTGGTTTCTTAAAATTTAGATCACTAGCTTCCCACGAATACTCCCCCACCTCGATTTCAATCGCGACATCTGATGCATTGGAAGGAGGATAATAAATCTGCTTCCTTTGGTCTTCTTCTCGAATGAACTCTTGTATACGGTCAAGGGAAACTTTTGTTTGAGCGATCATGGAAATTAGCTCTGGTAGGTTATAAATTGGCTCTTGTAGGATACGAAAAGTAGCAATGGCTGATAGAACTGTGCCTGCTGTTAGAGGGATTTTCATCATGACACAGGCGCCAAAAGTAACTACTGAAACTAAAGTTGGTGAAACCCAAAAGAGAAATGCTATAACGGAGCACGTATAGAGGTATCTCTTCAACCAGCTTCTTTCAACTTCTCGAAGTTTCAAGACCTTCTTCAAAAATGTCTGTTCCCAAGAATGCAGTTTCAAGACTCTCATGTTCTTTAGAGTCTCTGATGTCAATTTGATTCTAGAGTCCTTTGCATCCATTATCTTTGAGTGTAGACTTTCTTGAACATTGGCCAAAGGTGTGTTGCTCACCATTATAAATATTGTGGCTAAAAGAGCAGTAATGGAAGGAGCAGCTCCAAGATTCCTGTAAAGGATGATAAGGGCTAGAGCTATTTGAACAGGAAGCAACCAAATCTTGTGAATATACCACGAGAAGTCTCCAATTCTTTCAACATCCACATTTATTAGATTTATGATTTTACCATTACTTGGACCAGCAGCATTAATAGATATAGATTTCTTGAAGATCATCACTGTAAGAGCTGCCCTTACCTGTATACCGACACGGTGAGTGCCGAAATACCATTGTCTTTGAGTAAGAGACTCCAATGTCTTAGCAAAGAAGAAGAAGAATGCAAGAATCAATCCATCACGGTTGCTTGAGTCATCACTTTTTCCCAACAGATAATTCACAAAGTTGGTGATTAGGAAAGGCCCCATAAAGGATGCGAATGTGTTGAATCCTAATAAAAGTTATGAACAAAGAAATTAGAGAAGACAAAGATTTACGGTTCATAGAGAAGAATTCAAGTAGTGTAAAGAAGAAAAGTTACCTGCAAAAATTGCAGTTAAGACCAGAAATTTCCATGTAGCTAGAACTATAGCTTTGGGCAAGGAAGAAGATTCAACTTTCTTTCTCTGAAGTGATTCTTCTAGCAATGAAGAAGCATATTCAGCTGTTTCAGGTTGAGGTACACAAGGAACATGAGCTAATTCAAGTTTCTGATTCCTCCCCCTTTTGAAGAGAGGATTCAGCCATTGGAATGTAATTCGACTCCATAATCCAGGACTGATGAAACCACCATCGTTTTCAGAAGAACAATCATTGTCTTTTTGGAGCAATGACTTCTCAAGATCATTATGTTTCTTGGAATAGTTAACAGTCAGTGCCGTACAACAGATAATCAAAGACAAAGTGAATGAAGCAAAATCTACAATAGTAGCTTTTGGAAGAAAATGAGGAAACTCCATAGATTTCAAGTGGGTCAGCAGGTAAATAATCGAAGAACATAACCCATAAACACATGAGAAAACCCACCAAACAATTAGAACCAACGGCCATTTTTTGCCTTGATAATACATTCCATTTCTCCAGTAAAAAGCAATCGCAGTAGCCAAAATCCACGTTAAAGCAGAAATTGCTGATTCCCCACAAACGATTCCATGATTCCAGAACTGATACGCAACAAACCCAGAATTCCAAAATGGAATAACAGCATTACAAAATATAGTAATGCCGATTACCGATTTAAACTCTCGAAATGCTCTGTCTCTCGACTGAAGGGAATCACTCTCTACCTCTCGTTTACACGAGTTAAGCAAAACCCACATCAAGAATGCAAAAATAAACAAAGCATTTACGATTATAGAAGGAATGTCCATGAAAAATTGCGCTTAAAGCTGGAAATTAACACGCATTGAGAAGAAGACGAATGAGAATGGATATGGGAATCTGAGTAAGAAGCAGTAGACAGAGTAATTTGAGAAAGTGAAATGTGGGTTCAAAAAGAAACAGGGGAGGAAGAGAAATCCAAATCCTTGGAGAAGAAGAAGAAGAAGAAGAAGCCTGTGAAAATGGAAAAATGGCGAAAACTGAAATAAAATTGGATGAAAACCAAAACCTGGTGGATTTATCGCAGTGGCCAATGAGCATGTTCTTTAAACTTGGAATCGCATTTCAGAATGGCGAATTCTGTCACTTTTCAGACTAATCTTTGTCGTCCCCAACTCTTTCTTTTTCAGTCTAATAAAATCACTAAAATAATAATATCCCTTTCCCATCCTAACAGTTCTTCTCGTTCTCCATTGCACGAACATTTAACATGAACTTGTAATTCCAATGATGTCCTCATCATGACTCCATTTTATACTCATCATTATTTTCTTTTTTTGTCGGATTAATTAGTCTAGATTTTACCATTGAATAATATTACTTATTTAAAAAGAATACAATAATTACGAGGATAACATATCAAACATCTGTTCTAAAAAAAGAAGGTGTGTCAATTCATACTTCAACCAAATAATTATTATCATTCGAGAATGTGAAAATCACGGTAGGATGATCAGAATAAAGTTTCAATATTCCTATTTTTTAAAAAGTGACATTATTCTTATATATTGTTTGTACTATATGTGGTCTTCCTTTTTGGTACAATATTAATGGTTGAATCGCTATTACATTTAAAAATTTAAGGAATTTAAGCTGATTATGATATAACTAATTTAATTATATTAATATACTTTAAACTCGCTGCTAAAAATATTAATATTTAATTGTACGATTATGCATTCATGCATATAAAGTTTATACTACATGCGACTGCGGGATAATAATGATTAGGAAAATTTCCAACATTTTTTAAGTGCCAAAATTTTATATATTATTATACTATTGTACCATCCTTATCAATGTCAAATAACTTATAATAAGAAATCTTAGAATCTATGTTAAGATGATTTTAATTCTAAGATTCTAAATTTTGATTTAATTAGTTTTAGAATGTTTTCAAAAGTAGAAAAGCGGTTGAAAATAATTACAGCTTTCTATCTAAAATAGACTGCAAAAGACATCTATCAGTTTATCAGATAAACACATATAGATGTGTATCTAAATTTATCGTGATCTATCATAAATAAAAAGTAAAATATTACCATATTTGTAAATAGTTTGATATTTATTTATTTATAATAATTTTTTCTTACTTTTAAAAATAAAAAAAAAAAAAAAGAAAAAAAAAAAAAAATCTTTTATAAATTAAATTTAAAGAAAAAAAAAAAAAAATCTTTTATAAATTAAATTTAAAGAAAAAAAAAAAAAAATCTTTTATAAATTAAATTTAAAGAAAAAAAAAAAAAAATCTTTTATAAATTAAATTTAAAGAAAAAAAAAAAAAAATCTTTTATAAATTAAATTTAAAGAAAAAAAAAAAAAAATCTTTTATAAATTAAATTTAAAGAAAAAAAAAAAAAAAGCATTTAGAAATCATATATAATGGTTCCAAAAAAAAAAAACATTTAAAAAAAAAAAAAAAAAAGCATTTAGAAATCATATATAATGGTTCCAAAAAAGTTAAACCTGAAAGCTAGTCAAGATAAAACAAAAGGCAAAACTAACCAAATAAATTGTGAGTGAATCAATAATGGACCACACAAAAGTAAACCATGAAAATACTCGTGCTACAAAAAAGGAAAAGGGTTCAGAAAAATACACTTAGAAAAGGGTTCAAAATTAATTGCAAAACTAAACATGTATTCGTTTGGTAATTATTTTGTTTTTTGTTTATTAAAATTAAATATGTAAACACTCCTTCTATAGGTTTATTTGCTTTGTTATCTACTTTCTATCTATGTTTTCAAAAATTAAACTAATTTTTGGAATCTAAAAAAAATAAATTCAGTTCGATTCTTAGTTTTTGGTTTTTGGTTTATAGTTTTTGATAATTAAGCATATAAACATCTCTTCTAACTTTAAATTTCTTACTTTGTTATCCATTGTTTACTAATGTTTTAAAAGATTGGGCCAAATTTTAAAAACTATTTTCTTTTTTTTAATTTGTTCTGGTTTTTTAAATTTAGTTTAGAATTCAACTCTTTTATCTAAAAAAGATGGAAACTACGGTAAGAAATTAAGAGGGAATAAACTTAATTTTTAAAAATCAATTGTTACCAAATAGGGTCGTAATTTTTAAAAACTTGTTTTTTAAAAAAAAATGACTAAAAACTAAACCCTTTTACTAAGAAAGATGAAAACTACACTAAAAATTTGAGAGAAAACAAACACAGTTTTTAAAACTAAAATTCAAAAATCACATTTTGGACTACCAAATTAAACTCTGCAAGAATATTATGAGCTAACCAGTATTATTAATATGAAAAAACGATGAAAATTTATCTTAAATGACAAACCTGCTGAAAATATTTATAATTAATAACAAAATACACAGTCTATTTGCAATAGACTACTATCTGTGTCTACCGCCGCCTATTTCAAATAAACAATAAAATTTTACTATATTTATAAATATTTTGATTTCCTTTACTATATTTTTCACACAAACTATAACTTACTAAATAGAAGTGCTATGATTCATAATTTACTCAAATGTGTCAAACTAATCAGATTCGAATTTCAAAACTAAAGTTAATTTATCCAACTAAACACAAAAGTAAAAAAATTTAAAAAAAAGATAAAAAAGATTTTTATTTTTATTATTATCTTTTTCTTTTCCTTTTTTGGAGTTCAGAATAGGAGCTTTATTCGTAAAAGGAGTAATTTGGTCCCGGTCACGTTAATGTTATTGAGTCCCGTGCTCCAATGAGGTGGTGACACGTGGACTGTATCGCTTAGTTAATGACGTAACGTCAAGTCGTGTGGCTGACTAGTGGCTCCAAAACGCCAACTCCGCCCCGGTGTGTGCCCCAGGACCTGCTGGCGTGTGCTATAAGCGTGAGCCTCACGTGTCCTTGCCATCATATAAAAATATTTTATTTTTTAAAAAAATTCATTTTCATTAAAATGAGATATTTTTAAATATGACAAAACTGTTAAAAATAGCTATAAATATAATAAATTTTATTTTTTATCTGTAATAAACTACGATAAATCTAGATAAACATTTATTACTTTAACGATAGATACTGATAAATGTCTATCTAATCTATCACAGATAAAATATAAAATTTTGTAATATTTGTTAATATTTCTACAATTCTACCGTTTAAAATAATTTTTTTTAAAATTATCTGAATTTGGATCTAAGCGCCCCAGTTTAATCTTAAACTTAAAATAGTTTTAAGTCTCACAATTTTAACTTTAAATTTATTTTCCATTGATTTATAAATTAATTTGAATAGAAAATAGTGTAAAAATGGTTATAAACTCTTTTATCTTCCAAAAAATAAAGTTTGGCACAAAAATCAGTTATCTCCCGTGAATTAACTGTGGAATAATCTTTTCAAAACTCATAAATTTCAACTGAGATTTAAGTTAATGTGGATTTTTTTTCTAAAATTTTATTAATTTCAGATTGTTCATACGTTTTATAATCTATTGAGTGCAATAAGGAAAAAAAATTGATGTAATATTTGGACTAGGAGCTAATTAGAGGTTAAATTTAAAATGTTAAAAAATACTTTTGGTCTCTAAATTTTTATGAAAGTAACAATTTAGTCCATAAACTTTGGTTTATAACGATTTAGTCCTTGTACTCTCAATTTTGTAACAATTTAGTCTCTAAACTTTAATATATAATAATTGAGTGTCTATACTTGCAAATTTGTAACAATTTAGTTTCTAACATAAAAAATTAATTATCAAAACTAGATTTGATTTTTATTATTTTAGGATGTAGACTTTTTATTCATAAAAATATCGAGTCTCTAATTAGTTTATCGGTTTATTTATGCTAGAAATTTTATTAAATCTTTACACTAATGTCTACAGTAAGGATTAAATTTTACAAATTTTGAAATATTAAGACTAAATTGTTACAAAATTAAAAGTTCAAGGATTAAATCGTTATAAACTAAAATATATATAGACTAAATTGTTACTTTCATGAAAGTTTAGGGACAAAAAATGATCTTTAACCAATTTAAAATACTTTTTAAAAATTAAGGCTAAGATTGCAACACTCATCTAAACCTTAGGTATACTTGGATGAAAATTGGAAGTTTATAATTAAAATTTGACACCACTTGATAATTTTAAGAGTCAAAATTGATTTTTTTTCTCCCTTTAAATTAAAGAGGAATGAACCATAAAAAGTACTCAATCAAAAAGATGAAATATGCACTTATCTGTTTAAACAATTGATTTTTGTGACTAATTTATCATTCTCTATAAAAAAAAAAATGACATTTTGCTACATTTGAAATAATTACCCTCAAAGAAAATGTAAGTTGAAATAATATTATTCAATTTTTATTTAAAAAAATGTTTAAATTATAAGTATAATCCATAATAGATAGGTGGGTTGTTTGTTGTTAGATGTAATTTGAAATACATTGCATAAACATAAAGCATAATTTAAAGGGAGAAAAAGTGGGTTGATGGATAATTGAAAAACAGGCTGTCAAATGGAAGTACATAATGGCTGCTCTTTCCTTTTTTCTTTTTTTGTTTATATAATTGCGGAGATGCCTTTAATTTCATAATAAAGAGTGCAGATTGTGATGGAACTTGAAATTTAAAAATACAATTTTCAGTAGAATAAGAGTTGTATTTTTAACGTTTTTAATGTTTTATAATATATGTTTTGAGGCATAATTAAAAACTAGATCTCAATTGATCGCATTGTTGTAAATGAGTTTGGTAATATATATTAAAAAACAACAAAATTAGTTATAGCCAAAATTTCAAAATTTTAATCGAAATTAATTGAAAACATAAAAACGATTTTTTAAAAATAAATTTATTAAGCGATTATTTGTAGAATCAATTTGGTCCAGTGAATTTGCAAATATTATATACACACACTAGAAAGGTAATTCTTTTGTAATTTTAACCTTTCTTAAATGAATTAGAGCCAAATACACACTAACCTAAACCTGATTTAACTAATTAACTATATATTAGATTAAAAAATTAAAGTTTGAATCTTAACTTTTTCACAGGTAGTTGGAGCTAAAAAGAAAACAAACAAAATAAAGAATTCAAAAACACAATGCCAACCTTTCTCTTTTATTTTAATTTTTAAGACTAAAAACTTATCCTTTCCACATCTACTACATCATCTTTTACTTACCAACAAACTTGTATTATTTATTTATTTATTATATATGTTTTGTTCATTTAAGAATTAAACATATCGTTTAGTTCTAAACTTGTATACTGTTTAAGCTTTATATTTATTTAAAGAGTAAAAGAGATTTTTTTTTTCTTTTAAATTTTTAGGCTAAATTACAAAATATCCTTGAAGATTTCAATAATATTACTTTTCTGGTTTCTCTATTAAAATAAAGATTAAAAAATAATGGTACAAATAACTTAAATAATAGGTTTTAATCATGCTCGTAAACATTAGTTAAGTTATATTTTAATTATGTCATTATCGTTAAAAAAAGTTTTGTTTAAAAAAATATTAATTTGTTATACTCAAATTATGAAACAAAATTTGAATTAAAGATAAAATTCCATATCAAATGAAACAGTGAAATATATTGTACATCAAAGTTATTTAGTTTATTAGATATAGAGAGTTTATATATTGTATAAACATAAAGTCCCCCTCTATATTGAGGAGGCAAATTTTGTTTTTGTGTGTTTTTCTTTTTTTTTTTTTTTTTTT
>QLSR01000552.1:809893-829111 GCA_031780015.1 Citrullus colocynthis | reverse complement strand
TAAAAAAAAAAAAAAAAAGCAAATAATGAAACTTGAAAAATGTATGAAATACTTTTTAAAAATAGAATAATATTTTTATGTTACTAGTTTTTCTAAAATCTAAAATAAATTACTGAAATATATATAACAATACCAACCAAGATTTAAGCCTTTGATCTTAGCCCATTGTTTACAATAGGAAAAAAGCAATAAATGAATGGTAATCTAAAAAGTGGGTCGATTGAATTACGTTTGTTGTTGTTTATCTTATGTTTTGTACTTGTATTGACACGTGGTGCACACTGTCCAATTTGTAATAGAAAAAATCCAAACTAATTGATGAACTGAGAGTGATCAATCCGTTTGCGTTTCAAAATTACATTAACATTATACCGTGATCATTAGTATATTGTTACAGTATAAAAAGTATGAATTTATCACATCTACTGTTATTATTTAGGGTCAAATAGTAACTATACCAGTAAATGTGCTAGATTCATAATTCTAAGTAAATGTTATCAAAAGCAATCTAATTACATTTGCGATTCTAATCCATTACGATTGATCAATCAATGGAATTTTATTACAATTACAGCAATTTTTATCACGAATGGATAAATATAGCCTTAATCAAAATAAGCAATCTATCGTTATAAGCAACTATCTATTATGACATTGGACATTTAATGTCATCATATATAGTAAACGTATTTATAAAATGACTAAACATCCACACTATATTTTTTCAAAGATAACCTCAACTCTGCCTTTGATAATAATGTCGACATTTTGCAAACGTTATGTCAAATGACGAAAAGGGTTTAATTTAAGAGAACGAATGAAAATGAAAGGAGCTGAAACGTGAGACAGCAGCAGCCCCACCATAGGGGCAGCCACCACAAGCCACAAGGCAAGGCTGGGCTGGGCTGGGCATGGGCTACCAATTTTACTTTGGAAAAATCTCACTCTCTTAGATTTTTGTTTGAATTGCTTAACAATATTCTTTTGTTTGGTTTTGGTATTGAAAATGACAGTGACAATGTATAGTGCCATTCTCCCACAATCTTCATTCCCCATTATCCTTAAAAAGCCATAAGGAATCTTTTCAGCTTTTGTTTCTTTCTCTTTTGATTTTATTTTCTTTTTCTTAAGGAAAAAAGAAAATTCAAAGTCCACCTTTGACGACGTGGCCAGCCTATCTCAAGAATTTATAGGCAACTTCTAAGAAAATTTCTAGTAGTTAGATAATATAGAAAGTTTTTCATACTAACTCAATTTATTGCTAACTACAAAAATAAATCATAGAGTCTACAATACAAAATAAATTAATAATAAATGAATAAAATAACATGTGAAATAGTATATACTATATTAGCTTTTTCACTGTGACAATATAGCCATGTCATCCAGCTGTTTCACACTCACACCACCCATCTTATTCCACGTGTCGTACTGTTCCATAATGCGCTGGGGGTTTTTAGTGCTTTAGTTTCAAAAGTTCTTTTTACAAACCTTTAATTGTTAACTTAAATTTTATCCTCACACCTAAACTAGATGGCTTTAACTAGTCACATTTTCAAACTTTCCATTTAATCAACCCTTTTGGAAATATGAAATTCTACAATTGAGTAATTAAATATTAGAAAATAATAAATTCTCTATGAATTGTAATGCGTATTGCTATACATTATATAATATTAAATTTACTTTCTTCATAAGCTTAAATTTTTAGGTTTCAATTAAGTTTTTGAATTCATACAAAATTTAACAACTATTATAATCTACATTGGAAAATTATAATACTAAGCATTAAAGATGGTGGTTCCCATACTGCCATCTTTATAAAAATTGATGTAAAGATTTGAGGTTGATAGTTTGGTAACACTCTTATAGTTGGTTGGTAGAATTTAAAATTTCAAGAGTTTAATGTAATATTAATAATTTCATACATCTAGGAAAATGAGAATTCGAAAATTTGTTTGTAATTGTAACCTCATAGTGGTATGTTTTCAGTCAATCATTTTACTATATATGAAAATAGGGCATTTAAAAATTGAAAATATATTAAAAACTGGAGATTAATTTCACAGCTCTCAAATTTTAATCTATATTTAGAAGTATATAGGAGGAATGTACATATGTTATAGCGAAATAAAATAATTATTTAAAGTTGAAATGTGAAATAAGGGAAGGATCCAATGAACAACGTGGCAGACATTATTGAAAGAGGATGAAGTTATGGGGATTTTAGGAAATGGAGTTTCTTTTAGTCTTTAACACAGCAACAACCATTTGACTTTGACGCTCAAAAGAAAATTTATCGGCCACAACGAAAATTCCACCGTCTGCCGCCGCCGTTGTCGGCCGCTTTAAAAATTTCCACCGCAAGTGGTCATAAAAATGAAGAATTAAGGAAGCTGCGTTGACTGAGGTAGAAGATGTTTCGAAATTGCTCATCTCAGAATCCTTTCGACAAGTGGAGGATAAAGTTTAAATAATTAATTGGCTAAATTATAAGGTATTAAAAAAAAATCGATAACTCATAAAAAACTTGTGATGAACTCCACTTAGCTCGCACAATCTGGGTTTGGTTGAGTGTAAATAAATAAAATTTTATGGGTTGGATTAATTCATACGAAGGAGTCAGATGCTTCTTCTATTCTTTTATTCTTTTCCTTGGCGTAGCTGGGCGGATTAGATATATCTTTAGTTCCTATATAACTAGTTAATATCTAATATAACATATACATGTGAGATTCACCAAACCAACTCGAACTAACCAGATTTTATTATTAATTTTAGAAAATATGCATTTTAACTTATGATACAATTACATCTACATATAGTTCATTTAATTAATTTAATTTCACGATTTTTTTGAATAATTTATTCTCCAACAATTCCTCAAAGTAATTTTTTAGCACCTTCGAAAGAAAATTTTCATAATATAAATTGAGATTGAACTGTTAATCTTAATTTAATATATGAAAATAATTAAATAAAATTTGTACTGATATTAACATTTTATTTATTTTTAGAATAAAAATTTAAATAAATGACACGAGTATACCCAAACTAACTCAACTGAAATGTTTCATGGTTGAGTGTTGGGTTAAGTTCATTATTTAAGAAATATTATTTGGGTTAGAGAAACTTACACCTCGGAAAAATAAGTTAGATCTAAAAAGTGCTTCAATCTAATCCAACCCAACCCACCAACACTTCTGTTAAATTATACAAAAATATCTTGAAAATTTGAGGTATGATTTTGTTAAAGTGTTGCATAATATTAAATTTATATTTGTCTACCAATTTAAGTTTCTAAGTTGCTAAAATGAATTTAACTCAAATAACATGAATAGATGATATTGATCAAGAAATTGGTTCAGTTCAAATCCCCCACCTCACTATACTAATTTTTCTTTTTAACTTCCATCAAAGATTTAACATTCAAACCCTAATCACATTTTCAAGGTAGATAGGATATTTGAACATGATTGAAACTTATCTAAAAACATGCCTAGGCCAGTTTGGCAGGTTTGTGTTTATTTAAATTTAAATTTCACAGAGTAGATGGATTTTGGCATTGCAAAATTGAGTGTGACGTGGATACCAAAGAATCAAATAATCAATCAATTACCTATTCCCAGACAAGCTTTTTGGTCACAAATATAAAATTAAAAGAAAAAGAAATTGGCAACCTTCGTGGAATCGTGGGAAAGACACTGTCTATGTTCCAAATGCTGCTAAAAGCAATTTTCCCATAGTTCCTTTTTCATTTACCATTATTATTTTGTTTCCAATGATTTCAAAATATTCTCTTATGTAAGAAAAATTGTAAAATACAGTCGCTATATTTATAAATATTTTGGTTCCTCTGATATATTTGAAAATAACCTCTTATATAATTGCTTTTTTCTTTAAAAGAATATCAATCTATTTTCACATCAATTTTGAAGGTATATCAATTAAAACTCGAACTAATAATTTTGTATTAATTTAAATCTTAATTTTTTTTAAGCGTATCACTTTTAATAAATTTTGTTTGGATACTTATAATTTTATTTACTATAAAGTATAAACTTCTAAACCTTCATAAGTGAATCAATCTACATTATAATTAGAATTTTTTCTTTTTAAATCGTCTATTTTGTTAATTTGACATTTGAAGAAGTTCGTATAAATATAAGACTTGATCCATGAACAATTTTTATAGGCAATCTCGATGAAAGCTTTAAATTGATTCACTTAGGAGTTTAGTTAAAATAATTATGAGATTAAATTGATACATTTATGAAAATTAATGATTCAAAAATTTAAAAGTATAAATTGATTTTTTCTTTTTAATTGAAGTACAGCTTTTTGAGTTTTTAATTTGACAAAATATTAAGAAGTGCAGTTTGTCCCACATTAGAAAATTTGAATAAAGTAATGGGCTCCTACCACTAGAGCTATGCCTTTGATTTCAAGTCGTTTTAGTTAGAAACACTCAAGTTTAATGAGTTAGAAACACTCTAAGTCTAATATGCTAATTTTAATTAAGTTCCTTTTGCATTATCCAGTTTGAGAGTAAAATGGGCATGATCAATAGTATAAAAGCTTTGAGTGAGTGCCAATTGGGATTAAAGAGAAAATTATTCTGTGTGATTGTAATAATTTTTCACATAGTAAAATTTTTGTGATAGGTGATTTTATCTCTGGTTTGGATTTTTCCACATTAATTCTTGTGTTTTCAGTTTTTATTGCTTTTTTTAATTTCTTTGTTCTCCTATTTATTTTTGCAATAAAAGGGGAGGATTTGGTACTAAGCAGGGTTCAATAGTTCGAACACAGTGGATTTATTTTTTAATATTCTATATAATATATTAATATTACATTTTAAAATTGTTTTAAATAGGGCAAAAAAAGAAAAAAATGACAACTATTTTGGGTGGGTAGTTTTTTTTTTTTAAAAAAAAAAAAAAAAAAACCAAAGAAAAAAAAAAAAAAAAAACCAAAGAAAAAAAAAAAAAAAAAACCAAAGAAAAAAAAAAAAAAAAAACCAAAGAAAAAAAAAAAAAAAAAACCAAAGAAAAAAAAAAAAAAAAAACCAAAGAAAAAAAAAAAAAAAAAACCAAAGAAAAAAAAAAAAAAAAAACCAAAGAAAAAAAAAAAAAAAAAACCAAAGAAAAAAAAAAAAAAAAAAAGAAAAAAGACAACCTACAAGACAAAGAAGAACAAAATACAACTGTAGTTAGTATTTAGCAAAGGGTCAAAGCAAACTAGAAGTAGAAAGAACTTACTTTAGGTGTTGTCTGTCACCTCTTTTTTTAATAGTAGGTGGATCTAGGGTTCCGAATCTAAGAGAGATTAGAGAATGCAAATTTAGGTTGATTAAGGAAACTTGAATCATGACACAAAGAAGTGGGTCTTCAAGAATGAAAAGAAGCTCGCCTCGTTGACCTTCCAAACTCGTGATTCTTGGTCCAAAAATGACCTTGGACCGTTATCATTTTTCTTTAAAATTTTGCAATTTAAATGAGTAAGTAAAACAATTACAATTTATTTTCAATTAAACCTTTTTCTTCTCTATTGATAAAATACTAAAAGAGTTCACTTGCATTCACTCTAGTGTCTAGAGTAGTCTTGGTCCAATAACTAATTAGAAAAGTACTTTTAATTATTTTTAAAAGTCAGGTACCCTTTTGTTATAATTATTTATTTTAAAAATTCTGTCAACATCCAATTCACAAAAGCACGTGTCACCACTGTTTAACAATTTCTCGTCCATCATTTTTTTTTTTTAAAGGAATTTCTCGTCCATCTTTATTAAATAACAAAGGTGCCCAATTTTTATGAATGATTATTATTTTTTTCCTCTGAGAAATTGGAATGATTGATTTGCGCATTATGAATTATTTGACATTTGATTTCTCTTTTCATACAAAAGTTAAGCTTTTCAAATCTAATTTTGCCACGTTTTATGTTTAATTTAAGTTCAGTTAGTTAATTACAAATTGTTAATGGAGGATGTTCAGAGAGGGTACTTCTTCAATCTTTGAACCGTTTTGTGATTCGTGAGGAACTTAGAAGAAAGATATATTTATACTTTATATCATTTATTTAAAAAAATTAAACCCCCATTAATATATATATATATATATATTTTTTTTTTTTGGCGTTGGCTTAACACTAATATTGCACATCAACATTAATAAAGGGTTATTTAGTCCACGTCACTCCGTTGAAAAGGAAAAAATGTGTAAAATTTCCTCCAATCTGTCACTTCTTTAGAAATAAAGAGTAAAAAAATGATTGTACTAAAAGTCACATAGTTAATACAATTTTACTCTTAAATATTCAATTTAAACAACAAACCTAAAATTACTAAATTGTTGTCATAAAACATTTAAACATTATAAATTGTACACAATATCTTTGAAGTACAAGTGTTGTTGCCAATAAAGTCCTCATTGTTATTATTAACCTCCAGTTCTTTACCTCAAAACATAACATTGATCTAAAAAGTGATTCTTCTAATATGTTTAATTTTTTTAGTTTTCTAATTTAGAGTTATAAAATTGGGTTAAATGGTAAACACTCAATAAATTTGAGAATTCACTTACAGCAATATCATTATAGTTCAAATGGTAACTTAGTTCAAATGGTAACTTGTGCGTGTTAGAATATTTAAGAGCATTAATGGTAAAAAAACGTGTACCAAAAGTGCACTATTTCAATAATTCACCTCATCACCCACACAAAGAGCGGTGGAAACTCGTGTATGCGTAAGCGAGTTTGGTTTTTCTTTTTTTATTTTTTTAAAATATTGTCTGATAAATGTGGTTTTTTTTTTTTTTTTTTTAGTGTTTATAAACAATGCAGATGACATGAAAAATAATCAATAACATTATATTTTAAATCCACAGTAAATAATCACTCATTCAATGATGTAAAATATCTTATCAGTCAATCAATTGAATTAATAAAAGCTAAGAAAATGTATACATAATTACCTCATTGAATTTACAAATAACTGAAATTGCGCAAATCCTATCTTAACATAGCAACATTTTGACATTAAAGAGTAGATATTCAAAAGGAAATAACAATTAGAATAAAAGATATTAAGTAATCTAGAAAAGAAAACAAAAATAATGTCAATTTACGAGTCTTTATTTTTCTTTTTTAAACTGTTTCGTGTTAAACCAAAATAATATCGTTGTATTTAGTGATTAATTATGTATGGTTCGATTCCTTTTTAATTATTATTGCTAGTCTAGTGTCACGCTGACATATGTAATATCCAAATTTTTAGGGCTTCTTATTATTTATTGAAGTGTGTTCGTCTTCCTCGTTGAATGAAATAATATACCAAAATTATCTCCCTCTTCCTTAACGTGGCAATGTAACAAAACACACGGATTTCATGCATCATTAACAAAAAAGTTGACTCGTACACGATTTTTAAGAAGTCTACTAAGTTCACAATTTCCCACACATCTATCAATATTTTCTCATCTACCCTATTTTTGACATTAATTATTAAAATAATATTATTTTTTTAAAAAAAAATCACTCAAGAATCATCTTGCTGACTTTTCCTTTATTCTTTTGCCCCAGCCATCCAGTAATTATTGCTGCTAATGATCTCTAATAACAAAATTGGGCATAAAAATATGTAACAAAAAGCCCCTTTATAAAGGCATCCACTAGTTTGAGTTTCCACTAATTTTCTTGAGTTCTCAGTTTCTGAAATTAAAGGCTTCCATTTCCAAGGATCTGGGAAGCTCATATTTTTCATCTGGAGCTCCTATCTGATGTATTTGACATGGTATATCTTATGATGGGGTTTCACTTCTTTCAATCACTAACTCCATTCAGTGAGATTTTCTATGTGCTGCAATGTGCCTAACAACTTTCACCATATGAATATGATATTAATCTTTCATTTTTTTTTTTTTCATCGTCGTAGTTGAAGGACCCATAGAGATGAATGCAAGTCAAGCTATACTCAAGTATTACTCTTCTTTTATTTCATAGAAGTCACTATTTTTTTAGGAAAGAAAACCTTAAAGGGTGTTTGGCCCATCGACTTTATAATAAGTTAGAGTTAAATAACTCAACTCCATAATCAACTTCAACAGTGTTCACTATAGAAGTTTGTATATTTATCGAGGACTTCACCTTCACAACTTTGTACTCCAAACACAAACTTTTTAACTTCAACCTATTAATTTCAAACTTTAAAACTTAACTTAACGTCCCAAAATATAAGAAGGAAAAAACTAGAAGAAAACAGAAAAATGATGGTTGTCTTGGACAAAGGTGTTCCCAATATAGGGATTAAGTAAACATATTTGCATCACTATAGATTGCTCTTATCAATTGAATCCCCTACTTTTGTTCTTCACTCAGCAAAATCACACCCACCAACCAAAAACTTAATATATTGGTTCAAAATGACAAGGGCAAAATCAGAGGATTCAAATGGTTTGGATGGTGATTTTACTTTGTTTAGGGGACAAAAGCCAGAGGATTCAAATGAAAAGGGCAATCGGTAGTGATCTTACTAATGTATTTGAGTGTGATGTGTACTAGAATACATATTTGTTCTAAAACAACATTATTTCATGTTTTTATTTTTTCAATGAAGTCTCTCAAAGTAAATCTTGTGCCATCTTGTATTACATTCAAATATGCTTGTGCTTGCACATGATGAAAAAAACTGGTCATATTGTTCAATCAGGAAAGTATTGTAGTAGAACTAATATAAAATTCAGATGATGAGCTTGGCAAGGCAAATTGTAGCACAAAGAAGATCACTAAGTGGAGTCAAGCCATTGAAAGAAGATAAACCACAGGGAACCAAAGACCATGTCAAATACATCAATATGAGCTCTAAAAAAGTAAACAACAAGAAGGTACCTTAGAATATTACAATTAGGGAGAGGCCATAGATTTTTCTCTGTTGATTCTGTTTGTGGAGCAATAGTTTTTTAAGAAATAACAGTTAGAGTAGTGCAAGAGATTCATTAAAGATAGAGATAAAAAAGCAAAATCTTGAATTAAGGGTGGGTTTTGGAAGAAAATGAGGAAACTCCATGGATTTCAATTCAAAGTGGGTAAGAAGGTAAATGATTGAAAAAAACCAAAACCATAGAAAACAGTAAAAAAGCAGCAAAATGATTTGAGAAACCAACATATGTGTTTTGTTTAAAATAGTAATGAAATCCATGGAGTTAAGAAGACGAGGAAGAAGAAGATGACAATGGCTGTTTTGGAAGAAGGGAGAAAGAAAATACCCCATCAAAATGGAAGCAGGTGGATCTTATAGAAGGGATAGAACTAATTTTGTAGGTAAATTTTATATGAAGTATTTAATTTTGTAGGTAAAGCAATTAAAGAATGACAACAAAATGATGGGTTAATATACTCAAGTTTAGCCGTGAAAATTTCACGTTTTAAACTTTAAAACGTGTCAAAGTCAAATAAATCTTTAAATTTTCAATCCTTTATCTAATAAATTTTTAAATTTACTTAAATCTAATAGATGTTTTATCCCTTAATTTAAGGAAACTAAGAAATTGCTTAAATCTTAGCCTAACAAAAAGACCATTATGAGGTCTAATGAGCAAAAAAGTCTTTTAAGATAGGGTGAATTATTAAAAATCCTTTTTTAGTTATTTAATTTTGGTCTTTTAAAATAAAGTTTATTTCTTCTTAGTTTCTTACTATATTTTATATCATTTTTAAATAAAAGAGTTAAATTATTAGCTAAATTCTAAATTCCAAAATCTATTTTTCTTTTCTAGTTTCTTTTATAATTATTAGCTAAATTCCAAATTCCAAAATCTATTTTTCTTTTCTTGTTCTCAAAACTTAGCTTGATTTTTTGAAAACATCGATAAAAAAAGTAAATAACAAAGAAAGAAATTTAGAGACGAAAATATATGTTTATAGGTTTAATTTTTAAAAAATAAATGATTATCAAACGAGATCTAAATTGTGAATCATCATTCCAACTATAAATCTTAGTAAACTTGACCGTATATAAACAATCGTCTCTTCTAAAATATCGGATACATAATTAATTTATAAACTTTTAAGGTTTAAGTACTACTTTCATTTCAACTATGTACTTTTTGTGTTTTTGCTCATTTTAGTCTATATTTTCAAAATGTTCACTTTGGTTTTTATACATTCAAATTTTTTTCATTTTGGTCACTGTAATTTAAAAAATGAATAATTTTTTTATCCTATTTACAAAATTGTATATCTAACAAAAAAGCATTGCGCTAAAATTTTGATTAGAAAAATAAAAATAAATGATTTAAATAGTCGCTTTTTAAGAGTTTGAGGGCAAAAAGTGAATAAAAATTGAAGTATACAAATCAAAATCATGAAGTGGTTATTGAAAGAAGCCAATTTCTTGAGGTATGAGAAAGGCCTACCAACCATTACACCAATCCTATTTTTGGCCTGTGTTCACAGAATCTCGAATTTTGCATTTGTGCGTTTAATTATTTAGCATAAAAGATGATTCATTAACAAAGGCCCAATCGTCTCTTCTCAGCCGACCAAACCAATTAAGAATATCAAGGTCCAACAACAAGAAGAAATGGAAGCCAAAAGGCTGAAGCAATGGGCCGCCCTATCACAATCAATCTCTAGAAACATAATTGAGGCCTAGAGTGTTAAGTTTACTAAACATTTTTAAATATAGCAAAATGAGTCTAATTATATTCACCTTCTTAATATAGTCATCGATCAATCGGACTCAATCTTTGTATTCAAAAGGCTAACAGAAAAGTGATGATACGATAGATTTGTATCGGCGCATCAAGCTTGAGATCAGGTAAAACCCTCTTTTGCCATTTAAATAAAAAGCATGACTTTGTGCTTCCATGTCTCGTCCAGTGTCACAGATTCTCCTATCCACCAAATTTTTATTTCTTGGAAGCCTTCTCTCTTACCGTTTGCCTTTAATTTATTGCGATCTTTCCTTCTTTTCCATATGCGCCCCTCCGATTTTGAGGAAATTTTAATCTTTGTTTTGTTTCATAATTATTTACTTTTTACTTTTTATTTTAGACAATTGTGTTTTTTTGTTTTTTTTTTTTAAAAAGTCATTTTTTTAAAACTCTTTTAATAAAAATTGTTTAAAATAAAATTTAAGAGTGTTTTATAAGCTATTGGAGTGGTCCTTAGACACTCAAAGTTTTTCTATAATAATTTTATTTTTCACATTAAACCAAATACTCCCTTAATCTTTGTTTTCATCTTTCTTATAATATTTGAATTTTTAGTCAAATTCCAAAAAAAAAAATATATATATATATATATATATATATATATATATATATTAAATTTTAAAATATAGTAAATATTTTGATATTTTTTCTATTTATAATAATTTCCTACTTTTATATATAGTTTTCAAATTTTGACTTAAATTTTAAGAAAACAACACTTAGGTTAGATGCACCTTTCTTTGTGCATCTCATTCTTATTGCATAAAAGAATAATTAAAAGATTTAAAAAAAGATATAAAAAAATTTGTCAGATAACAAATTAATTAAAACTAATGGAAGAAGAATAATTAAAAGATTTAAAAAAAGATATAAAAAAATTTGTCAGATAACAAATTAATTAAAACTAATAGAAGAAAGACGCTCTATCTATAAAATTTTCATGAATTCATCAACCAATTTGAATGTTGTAATTTTTGCTAAAAAGAATAATGTAAAATCTTTATAGACTTTCTCCTTCAACAAGTTTTGTGTAGTTTCAATCTCATTAATACACAAATTAATCACTAAATAATTACTCAAAAATAATTTTAATGGGATTTGAACCCACACCCTTTCAAACCACAACCTTAATTTAGCGTCTTAGACTAGCTCGGCCATCTCTAACCCCTATGTGTAAAACATGCTAAAAATTATATATTCACACAACCTCCAATTTATATGGTCATTTTTCAACTTTAATCTTAAAAATTTCATTTTATCAAATTACACCTTAGATTTTAAAAAGTATTAGAGCCTTTACACTAAATATGTGGTGCTCTATTTTTATCTTCTAATATATTTTTTATTAAAAAATTTCTAATAATTTTTTTTATGAGTACTCAAACTTAGAAAAGGGTGGTATAAATTGATTTATTTTTCACAAAGTATTATTACGTATATTAAATGAATAATAAGTTTGATGTTTATCCAAAAGAAAAATATAAATTAATACATTTACGAAAGTTCAAAATTTAAATTACTACAACTATTAGTTCAAATTTTAAATTGATACAATTTCTAAAAGTTGAATGTAAATTGATATTTTAGTTTATACTGATTTATATATCTTCTCAGAATGAGGATTAAAAAATAATAATAAATAAAAACGTTCAGAATGAGGGCAATTTGGGAATATAAGGAGCCAGCTCCAAGCCCAACTTCCTACCGTTAAGGCTCTAACGATAGATAACGGCGAAAATTTTAAAAATGTTACCGTTGGTTTTTGGATGAATCCAAATACGGAAATAGCCGTTGCCTTTCCACCCAAGGTTCTCTAGGAAACGAACCCTTCATCTTCTACTTTTAGTCGCGTCCTGCATTTCCAAGTTCTTAAATTTCTCAGATCCACTCGTTTTTCTCTTCGTCCATTTGTTTACTTGATTCATTCAGTCCGATTTCGCTTTCAAATTTAGTTTCCCTGTACCGATTAGAAACCCTAAATCCGCTCAGTCCAAGAAATTTTGGGGATTTCTTTCAGGTTGAAGATTTAGAGTATGGCTTCCAAAACAGCAACCAAAGACATCATCACTCTTCGCGGTTCTGCAGCGATTGTCAGCGAGTTCTTCGGTATATTATGCTTCAGTGCCTTCTGAAATCCTTTTAATTCGGTTGATTATTGATGAATAACCTTGGCTGATTTTCTTTTTCGTTTTCTTGAAATTTCTCATTTAGGGTATGCTGCAAATAGGTATGAATACTGGATGTGTTTTCTCTGTTATTATTATTGTTACGTGATCATGTAAATTTGTATTTTATCACTTACAACCGATGTTGATTGTAACTGTGTAGCATCCTTTACAATCGTGGGCTTTATCCTGAAGAAAGTTTTGTTAGGGTTAAGAAATATGGGCTCCCTATGTTGCTTACTCAAGATGAAGGTGTTAAGACCTTCATTTCTAATCTAACTGCTCAGCTTTCTGGTTAGTTCCCTTTCTCTAAATGAAAGATTTGCAACTTCCAAAAGTTCAGTATTGTATTTTTCTTTTTTTCTCTTACTGTAGACCAGATTGTAGTGTGAATTATATTTATTGAGAAGTTTTTGAATCGTAAAATTGGTTTTAGAATGGCTGGAAGCTGGGAAGTTACAAAGGGTTGTGCTCGTTATAATGAGCAAATCCAACAATGAGGTCCTTGAGAGGTGGAACTTCAGAATTGAAACCGATGGAGAGGTGGTCGAGCAAGGGTAAAAAAATTCAACGAAGGATTTCTTTTCTCCTTTCCTTAATTTCTGGATTTTGTGTTGACTAGATGATATTGTTGCAGAGTGTCGAGGGAAAAGAGTGATAAAGAAATAATGAGGGAGATCCAAGCAATTATGAGACAGATTGCTTCAAGCATCACCTACTTGCCCTGCCTAGATGAACCCTGTAAGTGTTGGCAAAATTTATTATTTTACGGATTGGTGTAACATTATGTGATATTGTTTAGCCGGGTTCTGAGTCCATGAGATGTCAGGTTTCCATTACAACCCTGTAAGTTTTGCTTCAATCATCACTTGCCTGCTTGATGTATCATTTTTTATTTTGGGAATTGGTTTGACGTGTGAAGACTTATGTTATCAATCGGTGGGATGCCATATAAGTTCCAACATGAAATCAGTACTTTTAATAGCTGATTTGAACATAGCTTGAATGGCTAGGTATTTCTTCCTTATGGGATTTAAGTTCAAATCAATATACCCCTCTTGCTAGGCATAGGTGTTTGAGCTCTTTTCCTTTTAGACGATATGATCCATGATGCTCAATCGTGTTTTTATTCTCTCAGGTGTATTTGATGTGTTAGCGTATACTGATAAGGATCTTGCAGTTCCGTTTACTTGGATGGAGAGTGACCCTAAACTAATTGCTAATCCACAAATGGTGAAGCTGCATTCCTTTGACACAAAGGTGAGGGAATGGGACTTCCTGCCTGAATTTCAAGTTTATTTGTTCGGCAAATATCGATTCACTGCATGTAAATTAACTTTTCAATGGTGTTATTGCAGATTCACAAAGTGGACACTCTTGTTTCTTACAAGAATGATGATTGCGACGACGAGTAAAAAACAAACAAAAACCCCCTTTTCTTCAATTTGTTGTCGGTTTCAGAATCCTCCAACCCGATCTCGCTTTCAAGGTTGCATTGTGAATCATTTATTCACATTTTTTTTATTGTACTATAACTTAGGAACAATGTTGTTGTGGACTCGATTAGAATTCTACCTGAATGAAATGGCTGAGGATTGTTTCTTTATAAAGAAAACATGTTTCTAGGGACAAGGTTTTGTGTCCTCTATTAAGAATAAGAGTGTGGACCAAGTCTTGATCCACTCAGTTTAGCCAAATTTCTTCGGTCAGACCAAAGAATTTTGTTGTCTAAATATATCAACCATCCATAATTAGAAACTTCCAAGTAAATTTATTTTGAAAAATCGAAATTTTTTTATGAAAGCCGAGAGAAAGTTGCTGAGAAAAAAGAAGGCAAAAGAAGAATGGGTTTAGATGGTGGTCTGTCTTGGGCAGATCAATGGGATAACAACCCTGACCCTCCACCATCATCTTCGTCGGAAAATGAGAAGAAGAAGAAGAAGGACGGATCCTCAGACAAGAGCAAATTTAGGAAGACAATCTTGGGCTTCAAATGGATGAAAGAATTCCGAAAGAAATCTGACAAATCTTGAAAAAAAAAAATGAAACGCCTTACTGTTTTATCAATTTCACATTTTTACTTGTACTTTCTTCTCTTTTTGTTAAGCTCTGAATGACAGAAGCCAGGAATTGCGCAATAAAAATTCTGGTTTTTCCAAACTCAGCATCCAATGAATTAAATATATTATTATTACATTACAGAATTATGCTTATGTTTTCTTTTTCTTCTCCTTCTTCCAAACAACTGTTAGGGGGGTGGAGGAAAAAAAGCTTCGACTTTTTGGATTAGATAAATAGAGATGTCCTTTTTACAAACTATTTTGTATCAATACTTTCGAAATACGTCCAACAAAGAAGTCAACTTAAATTTCATCCCAAAAACAATGCAATTTTGCTTTTCTAAACAAAAAAGATAATAGATGTCTTATTCACAAACTATATTGTATCACTTATATGCCCAAAAAAGAAGTTTCTTTGATTTCATCCCAAAGGCAATCAAGTTCTGTTTCTCTTTAGAAAAAGATGAATTGCCTACTTATTTCACAAACATTTTGTATCATGATTTGTTTATTTGGCACGGGATAAGTGCCTGCAATGCCTTTATAAGGAAAACTCAATGACAGTATGACACCAAATTCTAGTATGTTAAATTTCTAACAATCCGACATATAGTTAAATAGACAAGCATAACTCGACTTTTATTTTTTGCATGTAAGATTCTCTTAGCTCAAACTTGTTACAATATTATTATTCTTAATTAAGATGTACAAGGTCGAATCATGCCTAAGCATAACTCAAATTGTTGTCATATTATCTTCAACCATCACACCCAAACGTGAACTCAAAAAACTAGAAAATAAATAAAGTAAAATGTTGTCCAAGAAATTGTGCAAATCTACTGCTATACTCACTGCTGTAAATTGAAAAATCAGACAGTAAAGATGGATTCCAATGGGAATTCAAGGAATTGAACTTTATAGGAATGTCCGACTTCATTTATTTCATTATTGAAACATCCCAACAAGATGACATTAAGATCCCCACAACATATTAAAAGTAAAATATGAAGTCTAAAGTTCCAACACCAACAAGTTCCTAGAAATTAAAGAGGGGAGGAACCAAAGCACACAGATGCACGGTGCAGCGCATTACATGAACTGCCTGACGCAAATATCGAATACTAAAATACTTCACATACTGAAGGACCACCGCAATGACCAGAAACAGAACGTAATGAATAAAGACACCAAATCCTACAGAAAAAGACACCTTGTCTCCGGACTCAACGCTTGAATATTTTGAGTTGTGTGAATAGAGTCTGCACCATGCAAATTTCCAGTAGCTAGAGGAAGAAAAGCGGAGAGCCAGCAACAAGATGATCAAATCTGAGACATCAGTTCCTAAAAGCATTGATTAAATCTGAGACCCCAATTCAACAATCGAAAGTAATTTCCAGAACCATGGCACCAGTTCAGATACATGGAGCTTTTCTTTTTTCTTTTTCCTTGGCTTCATTCAAAAGTCTAAAATATCCAACATTTGGATTGACAATGCCAGTCAATCCTACGATCATTTGTCGTTTTGGGTTTCCGGCGAGAACCAATCTAAAAATTTTTACTTATATGCACTATGGTATTTAACCAAGCAAGAAGGCTGCAAGTCTCTTGAGTAAGGATGGAAGAACCCAGTTCCCCTCATCCCTCTTATTCACATTTCGATATCTCCTTCCCACAATCAATGCAACGCAAGTCCAGACAAAATGTCTCCTCATGTACTGTCTCATCGATGCAGCGTCCACACCAATTGCACCGAGCTATACAAAGGGTGCATGCCCTGCATCTAGGCGTGTTGGTATCAGGGTTGGTGTCACCTTCTTTTATTCCTTTGCAGCCAACCACCGGGCAGTCATAAACAATCCTCATATTCATACATTTTGGGCATCTTTCTATGTCAATGACACGCCCACCATTGCTTGATGGAAAACGAGGTTCACCTCCTCGATAAAATCGAGGCTCGCGAGTATTTAGGTGAGTAAAGTTCTCAATACCTACTAACAGCTTCTCCAACTCTTTAAAATGCACTTCTGTTACTCCGTACATTCCAGCTATACTTAAATGTTTTATTCCCGGTCCACCTCTTGACTTGAAGGCCTTCAAATTATCAACAATGCCTCCAATGGTGAGTCTTGTGCATCCTGGAACACACAACTACAGAAAAGAAGTAAAGTTGTTAGAATCCAACGACTATTTGAAATTGATATTTTTAAAAAAAATGAAAAAGGAAGCTTTTGTACAGTACAGTAACGGTGCAAAACTGTATTCCCTACCTTTGTGACCTTAGGATTATTGAGAAGCACCTCGTTGAGACCATCATCACTTATCATTACACAGTTTACGAGGCTCAGACTTTCCAGACCACCTTGAGCCTTGCTAGTCAATTTTAAGAGAACATCGTCTGTAATTTTCACATCCAGCTTTCCACATATGTTAATGTTCCTCCAAAAGAAAGGGTCCCCTTCCGCAGTTGACTGCAGGGACTTGCAAACTGATTCAACAACAAGAAGTTCCCGCGTGCCAAGATAACCAAGCACAAAATTTAAAGCTGCATGAGGAGGTCCACGTGCATCAAAAGAGACACAGTCTCCCTCATGAAGAACTACAGGTTGCAGCCCAGAAGTTTCAGGTTCTGCACCAAGAGTCTGACATGTATCCACAAAATATGGTGGTGATTCAGGATCGGTAAAACAGGATACGGCACCTGATTGTCTCCTGTCAGACCATTCAACGAATACCCCTCCAGAAATTTCAGATTCAATAGTAAGAGTCTTAATTGAATCCACAACATATGATGTTTGAGGATCAGTATGGCAGGGAAAAGGACCTGTTTTTCTCCCATCAGACCACACACTGAATCTCCCTCCAGAAATTTCAGGTTCAATACCGAGAGTCTTAATTGTATCCACAACATATGGTGGTGCTTCAGGCTGAGCAAGGCATGATAAACCACCTACTTCTATCCCATCAGACCACACACCGAATTCCCCTCCAGAAATTGCAGGTTCGATAACAAGAGTCTGAATTGTATCCACAACATATGATGATCGAGGATCAGTATGGAAGGATAGAGAACCTGATTTTCTTCTATCAGACCACGCACTGAATCCCCCCCCAGAAATTTCAGGTTCAATACCAAAATCCACAACATATGATGATTGAGGATCAGTATGGCAGGATAAACCACCTACTTTTATCCCACCAGACCACGAACTGAACCCATCTCCAGAAATTTCAGGTTCAATACCAAGAGTCTGAAATGTATCCACAAGATATGGTGATTCAGGATCAGAATGGCAGGACAAACCACCTGCTTTTATCCCATCAGACCACGAAGTGAATCCATCTCCAGAAATTTCAGGTTCAATACCAAGAGTCTGAAATGTATCCACAAGATACGGTGATTCAGGATCAGAATGGCAGGATAAACCACCTGCTTTTATCCCATCAGACCACGAACTGAATCCATCTCCAGAAATTTCAGGTTCAATACCAAGAGTCTGAATTGTATTCACAAGATAGGGTAATTCAGGATCAGAATGGCAGGATAAACCACCTGCTTTTATCCCATCAGACCATGAATTGAATCCATCTCCAGAAATTTCAGGTTCAATACCAAGAGTTTGAACTGTATCCACAAGATATGGTGATTCAGGATCGGAATGGCAGGACACACCACCTGCTTTTCTCTCATCTGACCACGTACCGAATCCCCCCAGCTCACCAGTACTATGAAGAATTCCTTCATTTCCATGGGGAAACGCCTGGAACCTAAAGGCATTGTTCCAAATGTAGTTCAATCCTGCAAAAAGCTCATAATTCCCATCAATCGGGGCTCTCTCATCTCTCCCATACCGACTACCATAGTCTACATTCAGATCATCAAGCCAGCCTGTGATCGCTGTAAAAGTGGTACTGATATCCATACCAAATGGATCTGAAGGCAAGAGATCCAAAACATCCCCCGGGACACAATCTCGCGACCCACCCCCTTCGCAGGTATCCTCTAAAAAATTAAGGCAATCCACGAGCTCCCGATTAATCAGCCAGGACGTCCCATAAACATCAGAATTCCTCTCGGAAACACCATCGACAACAAAACCACTCGAAATGCTCATCGAAGAAACCAAATTGTCCTCCGTAAGATGTGGGGAGAACATCGGTCGATGTGAAAAATTCAAGGCCATTACAGATACACCCTAACCCAATATTTTCCTATTGCCCTACGGTGCCAAGAAAAAGAAGGAGAAGGACAAAAGAAAAAAGGGGGGGGGGGGGGGGGGAAAA
>QLSR01000552.1:730311-809677 GCA_031780015.1 Citrullus colocynthis | reverse complement strand
GGGGGGGGGGGGGGGGGCGGGAAAGAACTAATAGAAGAGATCCCAACTAAAAGAAGAGAAAAAGAACTCTCAATTTCGGATAGCAAACAAAAACACAGCACACCAAAATTTCACGGAGTTTTCTCTCGATGATAAGGTAAACCCAGATCGAAGCACAAGTGAATGAACAAAAGGGGAACTAATAAGCAAGCACCCACACCAAATATACCCAGAAAGAAAGAACAATCACACACTAGGATAATTAATCTTTTTAATTTTTTTAAAATTTTATTATTATTATTATTATTTTTATTTTTATTTTTTTTCAGATCAAGAAAACGAATGAAGAAGATGAGACAAAATGGAATACAAAAAGCGCAGAAACAAAAGAAACAAGGAGGGGAAAAACAATGAAAGAAGATATGAGATTAGCAGAGAGAGAAGAAACCCTAAGAAATGCAATGAAGAAAGGCAAAATCTGGCGGAATCGAATGCCCCACAAACGTAGCTTACTGAATTGGAATACTGCAAATGGATTAAGCTGCCGCAAGCTCTTTTAACGAATGGGAGAATTCAACCAGAGAGAGAGAGAGATGGAGAAGATGCAGATTCGAGCTTTTAGAGAGAGAGGAGGAGGATTGTGAAACGGAGAAGGAGAAGAAAAAGGGGAAAAAGAAAGTTAGAAAAATAAGAAAAAAGCGGTGAGAAGGACACGTGTCGGTTACCGAAGAGAGGATTCTGTTTAAGGCCAACCTAAATGTGGCGGGAGACGGAGCCCTAATTGGCGCCCTCCTCCTCTATATCCGCCTTCTCTACTTTGTTTATTCTCCACCGTTGGATTTTCATCTGACGGCTGTTCCTTTGCTTTGGAGGAATTTGTGGGCCAGTCTCCTCTTATTTAGGTTCAGTTTCAAATTCCAACTGCCATCTAACCACGCGCTTATCCCTAGTTTATCTCTCGACTCCCACGCGCCTAAATTGGAACATAAATAAATTAATGTTTTCCTTTTTAAAATAGCAGTAAACTTATGTTCAAAATAATAATAATAATAAATTGATTAAAATATTGTTTTGGACCTTCTAGACACTTTATTTTTAATAAATTTTAAATTTTTCCTCAAAGTAGTATTTTTTTAATCAAAATAGCTAAATAATAATTTTTATGTAATGAAATATAATGAATATGTTTTTAAAATTTATAATAAAAAAGTTAGAAAATAACAAAAGAAAAATAAACAATAAACAAGTAATTTCTTGAAAGTATATAAACTAAATCTAAAAAGGATAAAGGATAAACTAGTATCTAAACCAAAAAAATTTTATATAATATAAGCTAAAATTTAAACTTTAAAAGAAAACCTTTTAAAAAAATCAAATATACATCAATTTTAAAACTTAATGTTTAACATATAACTAATATAGCTTTGTGTATGTATACTAACTTGTTAAATTAAGTAAAATAATGTTAAAATGAGCTTAGCTCCATAATACTTGACATACATCCTTCCCTTGAATAATTTCAATTTAGAAAAAGATGGAAACGCATTCTTTTTCTCATATTCTTCTATATTCTAATTACTTATATTTAACTAATATGTCATAACTTTAAATCAATTAAGCTATGGTTATGTTCAGATTTATTAAACCCATCGAAGATTGGTAATTGAGTCATGGTCAGTTATGGGTTTTCTAATTTTATTCACTTGTTTTTTTTTTTTTTTTTTTTCATTTTGCCTAGCACTACTTTATTGAGAAATAAACTCTCTCTCTCTCTCTCTTTATATATATATATATATATATAAAAGGGGCGTTTTTTTGTTTATATATAAATGGGAAGTTATTGGTATTGTCATATTCTAGCAAAGTATGCATGAAAAATATGGATGAAAAGGGTAGTGTAAAATAGCAAACAATTGGAAAAATTGAACCCAAAAGATCAAGTAAACTCAGAGAAACTAAATGCAAACAATTGGAAAAATTGAACCCAAAAGATCAAGTAAACTCAGAGAAAATAAATTTGGTTGGGTAAGAAAAGTTTGTATTTTAATAAATATAGACAGAAGTTAGAAGAGAATCTGTTGGGATAACTTGGAGGATAAGATTGGCATAGTTTCCATGGTATTTGCTCAATTGTTTCCGTAGCAAATCCAAAAGGTAGGTAAAGGGTCCCATTTTCTCATCTGTCTTGAATTTCCTCCGATGAATTTCAATACAAACAAAAAAATTGGTCCTTTGTTTTTTATTATTTAGTCAATTCCCAAGCTTTCTCCTTTAATTAAAGTAATAAAATATTAATCACATTTATGCAAGAAACTAGAGATACCCTCTAATTTAAGGAGTTATTTGGATCCCAACTTTAAGTTGGTAGAGCAGACTATAGTAATCAACTCAGCACCTCAAACACTCCTAAAATAATTTTTAAAATGGACTAAACACTCCTAAAATAATTTTTAAAATGGACTGAACTTTCTCAAGGATGGATAAAACAAGTATAAAACGTAATGTAATTATCAATTAATATATAAGTCTATCAAAGCTTTCTTAGTCGCAACTTGGGAGTCAAGTCAGACCTTCTATTCTTTCTTGCATTGCACGAAGAAGCATCTTCTCCACATGCAAGCTACGAAGTTTCCTTCAAGTAATTCAAGCTGAAACTTCTATTGAAATCTTGTCTCACAATTCAAGCAACACCCTGTGGAAAATATTCAACTCAAAACCTACAAATTTGAAGTGGTCTCATAAACATGTTGAATTGCACTGTTAAAATAGTTAGATCTAAATTCAAAGAAATCTGATGCTGATGTGGTGACAAAGCATTTAGAATCCTCACTAAAACATATAGCATAAATTGTTCAAATACCAGATTCTCCAAGAAAAAAGAATCCCAAGATTTGAACCAGAATTTCTTAGCTTAATTCCTAGACTTCTTTTTTGAAGACTTCGACGAAGGCTTGGATTGCTCAGAACCCGTGTTTTGGTTGGTCCATTTCAAACTTGTTGCTTGGTTAGATTTTGAATTTGCATTGTTGGAACTGCCTCCAGAGACACCAGTTTCATGTTTTTCTCTAACCACTGCACCTTGGGAACCTCTCACCTGGGCAGCTCTCTTATCTTTTCGCTTGGGTCTATAGCTCGATCTCTCTCTCCTGGGAAGCCACCTTTCTGGATCAGGGGGAGGACCTGGATTTGCAGGATCAAATCCTTTAGGATATCTTGGCTTTCTCTTTCTCTTTTTCTTTGATTTGGTCTTGTTTTTATCCACCATGTATGCGTCAGATGCTCCAAGATCAGCAGCATTCTCAACATGTATTGCTCTGGTAGTCCTCTCCAGATTCTCCACATCAACCTCCTTCAAGCCTGGTAATGGCTTCAACTGCTTCTCATAAGTTTCTGCCTTCTCAATATCCACACGAGCAACTGTCTTGACCAATCCAGCCAATGCTTCTATACTTCCATGACTTTTAACAAGCTCTTCGTATAATTTGGCAGCATCTTCTTCGCGGCCATGCTTTAACTTGAAGGAAGCTGCTTCCTGCAATACAACATCAAGCTTGTTGTCTTCACTCATGGCATTTGACCACCATTTGACTGCAGAGTCAAGCACGGCAATAGCTCCATCAACATCTCCAGCACGTTCTTTCAGAGACACAAGTGTAGCAATGGTGGCAGGCATGTGCTGAATGTCATGTATCTTAGAAAGGGATTCAAATGCAATATGAGGATGGCCTGCAGCAGCAGCAACCTGCGCCCTTGCTAGGAGAACCAACTTGGACTTATCTGGGAAATTTTCAGCAAACTGACCCAAAATTTCTTCAGCTTTCCCAGCTTTATTCTCTCTTACTAATACAGCCGCTTGAAGCAGTACAGGTGTCACACTGTTTGGAAACATATCTGCCAGAGTTGCAACCATTTCTCGAGCCTGGAACATGAAAAAGAGGTCTTTCAAGCAGATGCCGGCCACAAAATAATTAAATAATCAATGTGCTGCTACAAGGAGATTTCTATTCCCACCAATCATTATTTCATTTAAAATTTTTATGCCTGCCAAGAGTTGCAAAAAGGTATAAAGTTCAAAAGAAAATGCAGGATATAAAATGACCTGATCCATCTTATTAGCATGGAGAAGGAGAAGGAGACGATTTGCATATATTATTTCCCTTTGTTTTTGGGAAATCTTTGGTTCAAGTCCACGAGCAAGTCGGAAGTTTGGTGCATCTTTATCTTTTAGCTTATCGAGTTTTCTAAGGCCATCGGAAATATCTTTTGGACCTCTCAATGCGATAAGATTGTTCACTGCCACTGCAAGCGAAGATTCATCTGCCAAATCTCGATTAATGATGTCTTTGTAAGCTTCCGAGGCTTCTGATGTGTGACCAAGAAGCTGATTAATCGATAAATTGGGATTACATGATTTGATACCTCAAATGCTTAAGGAAAAGTAAAAACATTCATTTTGTCAATGAAGTTACCTGCTGCAAGTATGCCAGTTGGACAGCTATTGGGGCTAGCTCAATCTCAATATCTTCATCAGGCAAATTCTCTTCCATGAGCGTTTCTTGACCAATTCTGATAAAAGCATGCAAAGTAGAACCAGAAATGTTTAGTTTTAAGGAAAACTAATTCTAAGGATGGAGAACCTCAAGTAAAACAAAGATACAGTACAACCATTTAAAACATTTTTACTGACAAGTAACGGTAACAGTGTTATGTTATATACGTTTGTAAATTGGTACTCAAATACTTAGTCACTTGCCTGTTATATTACCATTGAGCACAATGAACTGTTTTTTATGAACTTATATATGTATAAACATATTACCTTCGAGCTGACAGTAACAGTTGTTCTGCATCTGAATACTTGTTCATGTCAACTAAGGAACATGCAGTATTGTATGCCAACTCAAAGCTACTGGTAGCTTTCACCCTAAGAGCCTCCATGGCTCCTTGTACTTCAGAGGCCCGCCCTGCTGCAGTTAAAGCTGCAACGTAATTTATTTCTAAAGAATCAATCTTTGATTTTGCAAGCTTCTGATAAGTGTCCACGCAAGCATCCATTTTTCCTAAACGATATAAGATCTGGGATTCCAGTAGCATCGTCATTGAGTTTCTCTCTTGGTCTCTCAAGGAACTCAAGGCTTCATCTAACTTATTTTGCCTGTATAGGCAGTATGCCTATTTGTCAAAAGAAATGAAAACAGCACAAAATGAGTTAGTTCGTTGTGTGGGGGCACAATTACATTAACTGCATGAATCTAGAGAAAGAAGATAAAGATAATCAATGATCAATCAGGTGTCATTCGGTCTTAAAGGGTAATTAAGGGTTTTCTAGAATTTGATAGTGGAAACTCGTTAATGTTGGCAAGGAAAAGAAACCAGAGCAAAGACATAAATAAGAACAGAAACAGATTTAACAAAATACGTTAGTTTCACACCTCCATTCACTAGTGAGTACGCTTGAAATTTACATCAAACCAACAACTGCAATGTAGTCTAGTAGAAGAATCCTGAAAAATCTAATCAGTTTAATGCTTGCATACTATTATTCTTTACTGAAGTCCAAGAGCTGCAAGCCTATCCATCCAGATTGAAAAGCCTATCTAAAGTAAACAAGAAGACAACGTTGAACGAAGATCTTAATCTTAGGTACTCAAGCTATATCTTCACTTGCTAACCTTAACCGTAATTTCATTCAAGTTATCTGAAGGCTCAACACGCCCAACAAGATTAAGACCTGCAAACTGTTAAGCTCCACAAAATCAAAATTTATGTGTCCTCTTACCATTTCAATTCATTGATACATGTCGCATTTGTTTAATTAGTTATTAGTTTCATTTTCATTTGACTATTGTTTTCAAATGGGCTAAGAGATCCAAGTGCCTCAAAAATATAATCTAACAAATAAATTCCCCATAAAATGCTCGATTCATCCATTTTAAAACAGCCAAGGAAGAAAAAATGAACATAATTCGTAAAACCCCCTCTACCTTGAAGAAGCTGAAGTCAGCGCTCTGAGAAGATTGAATTGCTGAAAGAGCATTATCGATTCTATCATCCTTGATCAAGGCTACAATTTTGCATCGAAGGGCGTCGTCGTCGCCAGGAGCAATTGACAGAACTATGAGATAATTCAACAGATGTGAGTAACATGAAGGAAAAACGAGAGAGGTTTGGGGAGTAAAGAGAAATGAAACAAAATGTTCGATAAAAGAAGACTGACTTTGATCTGCAACTTTGACGGCTTGTGAGAATTCAGATCGCTGGATGTGTCTGTTTAGAGAAATGAATTGATCTTCGATGGGTGGAGGCGGCTGAGAAGACGGAGATGGCTTTGGCTTGTCTTTGGATTTCGGAGCCATTTTCTTCCCCGCAGAGCGAAATCTCTGATTTTTCTCCCTCGCCGAACAGGCGGATAACTGAGGTTTTTGCTGCCGATCTGCCGTGTTGTTTCCTGCAATCGTAATGGCTTCTCGTCAAGGAGAGGCCCAAACTTACAATCTCTAGCCCGTCGTTTGAAGCCCAACATTAATCCTTTTGGGCCAATCAAGAGATCCAAATCATATGTTTGAGAATCATTTAAAGTTTGTTAAAATAACTTTTGATATTTTCAAATGGTGGAAAAGAAAATTAAAACTAGGGTAAAATAAGGATGGATTCGTAAAACATGAAAATGGTTGAAAAGAGTCATCTCTTCCTCGATTTTTTTTTTTTTTAGAATGGCGGTATTCGTGCTATGCTTCTGAAGGGAAGAGACTCACGATGTAGCTATCGGCAACTTTTTCAGGTAGATCATCGCCAGGATCATCTCCAATCTGGGCCTCGCCTCTCTTTCCTCCCTCAAGAGGTTTTGATTCCCGGCCTTTATTTGGCCGGCCTTCACAAACCACCTTCTGTCGGACCGTTTCTTCTAGGCAGCCTGCTCTTGCTCAAGTGCCTTGAGTGCTGCGGATGGTGCTCGTGATGCTGGCGATTCCTGTATAGCCGGTGGAGCTGAAGCTGTAAACTCTGATGCTGTTGTTTCGACTTATGGGTGAATCAATGAAGGGGCTGGGAGGGATTTGCCCCTCATGTCGTTTCATTTTACAAATATATATTATTTTTTATTAAGTATAAAAAAAAATATATTATTTTTGTATTTGATATATAACAGTGCGGATCCACTAAAAAAAGAGATGTGACCTTCCTTCCATGGTGATGGTGGAATTCGGTGAATCGGTGGGTTGCACTTTTTATATCTTTTATTCTAACCAATTTTCGTTGCTTAAAATTTAATGGTTGTATTAGACAAAAAGAAAAGAATTATTTTTGTTTTTAATTTGAATCTCACAATTTCAATTTTGTAGCCATTAGTTTATTATTTTTTTTAAAAAAAAATATCTCGTAGGATATTAAGTAAGACTATGTTTACTTTTCTTTACCACTATGTCAACCCATGATAATTTAGTATATATTTTTCAAAGTTCAAGAACTATATATGACACAAATGTTGACGTTGATGGACTAAAATTTTGACTTTATATAAAGTTGTGCCTCTTAACATGAAATTTTGGATCTGCCACTATCTGTATACTTGTTAGTTAGGATTGTTTTGGTGATATTATATGGAAGCATCTAAAACACTATTTATATGAATTTGTGCCCCTACATAAAATCCTGATCCAGCACTGCATGCCATATGTAAGTTGAGCTTTACAATGATCAAAGTTGTTAACTTATTTGAATAATATTAAATTATAAGTTTAGCTTTATGAATTTGTCTCTAATATATTGAATATTCTACATTTTTTTTCTTAATTAAAAAATATACTTTATTAGATATAAAATTCAATTTTATATCTAATATACCAGTTAATATTTGTCAAGAAAAACAAATTGAATATATTGAATTTTCATGTATTTAAAAAAAATACATGAAAAATTATCATCCAGCCAAGTCACAAAATGTTTATCTTGGGTTATTTAATTATTATTTTATCAACATATTTAAATACATTATATGTCATATCCATCCACAATGTAATGTACATCGTTAAAATTTGTTTCATAATCATTTAAATCCTATTTTATATCTATTTGGTTTTAAAATTTGCACTTATTTTAACATCAAATCTTTAAATGGTTTTTCTCCTTTTTAAACAAACATGTAAATTTTTAGTTAAATTTAAAAAAACAAAAACAAGTTTTCGAAAATTATCGTGTGAAGTTTTCAAATTTTAGCTTGTTTTTTAAAACACTTACAAAAGATAGATTACATGACAAAGAGACTCAAATATAAAAATAGTGTTTATAAGTTTAATTATAAAAAATCAAATGGTTATCAAACACATGCCTTTCTTTTTTAAAATTAAAATTTTAAACACTACTTCAACCTACAAGTTTCTATATTTCGTTATCCACTTTCTACGAATATTTTCAAAAGTCAAACTAAGTCTTAAAAATTAAAAAAGAAAAGCAAAACTTTTGAAAACTTGTTTTTATTTTTAGAGTTTAACTAGAAATTCAAATGTTCTTTTTATGGATAAAAGTAAAATCATAATAAAGAAACTAAGAATAAACTAGAATAAACAAATGTTCTTTTCATAAATAAAAGTAAGATCATAATAAAGAAAATCGAGAACAAACAAATAGAATTTTTAAATACATTCATTTTTTGAATGTGACAGATCAACACAAATATTCATAAAACAATCGTTTGATAACAAATCAAATGTTTTAGAAAAGGAAAGAAAACACTTACCTCACGAACAAAAGACATAGAAAATTAACTTAAAAGTAGATAACATGACATGTACTCTTTTTACGTTGAAGTTAGAGATTCAAATCCATGTACCACCAGAATATTATTAGTTGTACTAAAAAAAATAATGGAGATTGAAATTATTAATTAGAAGGCAACTTGGCGTAGTTGAGAAACTCTTGATCGGCTTCAAACTTGTTCATGTGCTCTTGTTGGAGATGAATATAAACATCAATTCCATCGCCATCTTTATTGTCAAGGAAGACAAAGAGGTTCTTGAAGATCAAGGCAGGGGAGCTGATCCAGTCGGGTTTGCCCCACCCGAAATCAGCCTCGTAAATGGGCATCCGACATAGGCTGGTGAAGGAGCAAGAGATTAGGTCGCCGGTTGAGAATTGTGTGGCCGTCTTCTTCATGGAGTCGAGGAATTTGGAGCTTTCTTGAAGTCTTTTTAGATAGTCTTTGTCGATCTTCCCAATTTCTTCCCTCATCTGCTTCACAAGATCGTAACAAAAGTCATCGTTAAGAATCTCTTCTGAGGGAACTACGAATGCAGATCGGTAATAGTTTCCGAATGCATAATCAGGGACAGGTGGTTCCAGTCTTGAGCGTATATTTACAGACTGGCTTACTAGGAATATCTTCTTCTTCGATTCCGACCTTTCGTTCTCCAACCCGCTGCTAGAAACCTATCAATACATAACCAAAAATAAATAAATAAATAAATAATATTAAAAGAAGACACCAATAATTAAACACTATTCCACCTTTAAATTTTTTGTTTTTTTATCTACTTTTTTTTTTTAACCAATATTTTCCAAAAAAAAAAATTGAAAACCAACCAAAGTAGTTTTAAGAATTTGTTTTGTTTTTTGAATTTGATTATGAATTCAATTATTATACTTAAAAAAAAATTCTTACAAATTATTGTAAAAAATTGCGAGGAAGTAAGCTTAATTTTAAAAAACAAAGAACAAAAAACAAAGGTCCGATTTGGCAACCATTTTACTACAATGGTTAAATTCTTAGGCAAATTTCAAAAACAAAAACAAGTTTTTAGAAGCTACTTTTTTTAGTTTTCAAAATTTAATTTGCTTTTTAAACTATTGGTAAAAACAAGACAACAAAAAAAGAAATTTAGAGGTGAAAGTAGTATATAATAAACTTAATTATTTTGAAATATACATCAATATATATTGTTTCTTTCAACCTGTATACTTATTATACATACACACATACATACAAAATATATATATATTAAAATAAAAATGAATTTACAGTTTATATTAGGTATTTACGGTTTGGTTTTATACGGCTAAGTATGAACTTTTTATCAAAAAAAAAAAAAAAGAAAAACATTTTCCACGCTGCAAGTTGTTTTTATTTTTTTTCTATAAATATTTTAATTCACATAATAGGATAGAAGTGAGATGCATAAAGATAGGTCCATACTTTACTATATTTTCAACTTAACAAAATTTATTTTAGGGCATTATATATTTATATTTCTAAACTTTGGGTTATATAAATTAAAATCCTTAACTAAAAATTGCATCAATTTAAACATTGAACTTTTGTAAAGTAACAATTTACTCTTATCTCCAAATTTTCTTACACTGATATTGCGTGAAACTTATACTTTAAGTCAATTAAACTCTAAAATTTTCATAAGTCAATCAACTTAAACCCCTTATTACGATTACATTTAAAAATCATCCATGTATTAATTTTCAAACAATATGTGTAGACTTCTTCAAATGTTGGTTTTACAAAATAGATAATCAAAGTAAATGAATAAATGATTCTTCAAGAAAATTCGTATTAAGAATCTAAATTGATTCATTTATATTATAACTTTCGCACCAGATTTTTCCAAACGAAATATAAATCTGTAAATTTATAAAATATTTATTATTTAAATGGATAAAATTATTAAATTTAAATTTAAATTAATATAACTTCTAAAGTTTATAAATGGAAACTTCCCTTAATTTTAACCATTAAACAAATGTGTTTATTGCGAGGTTGAGCAACAGCTCATGTTAGTTTTTTAGAAAGTTTAGGGACTTACGGCTTTAATGGCGGCAATAAAACGACCATAGATGAAGGTAGACAAAGCCTCAACTCTCGTAGGTCGCCTCTGGTTTTCCATGGCAGGGCACTCTGCATATTTAGCTCTAATACTTTCAACATTTGCAGCATCAATCTGATATCGTCTCACCACTCTTTGTCTGAAAATACTCGTCCTCGTGTTGTAAAGTCCCGTCTTCGTCGGTGGAAACAGCTCCGCCGACAACAAATGAGCCCGCAGTGCTTCCTTCTCCCCCCGACAATACGCCGCCCACCCATTAACCACAATGAACAAAGACAGAGCATCGCTAATCTTATGAGAAACACAAATCCCGACACCAACGCCACCGCATTCGAACACATTCAATTGAACCCCCATCGAAATCTCGTCAAGCTCGTCCAATTCAAACGGAAGAAATTTGTTTAATTCCGAAGGAAACGGCGTGTTTATTACATCGGATAGTCGGCAGTTGACTCTGGTTTCGATGAAAGGGACGCCGTCGTCGTTGCAGTCGATGAAAAACTCGCCGTAGTTGACTCTACCGGCGAGAGGGTAGTAATGGGTCAAGACGTCGGAGAGGGATTTTTTCAGGTGGTCGGCGATTTCGGCGGGGGTGGCAGAGCCGGCGGTGTAGAAATAGACCATTGGGTTGTAGACATCGACAGTGACTTGGTCGAGGAAGGCTAAACTATAACGGCGGAGATGCTCCGGCGTAGGGGAAGAGGGTTTGATTGTTTCTTCTGAAACGACTTCGATTTGGACGGCCATGATTGATTGAAATTTGAAAAGTGAAAGAATAATGTGAAGAAGACAAACACAAGGCAGGGGTGGAAAATGAAACTCTGCTTTGGATCAAATTTAAAAACAAGGAGTGCATGAAACTTAGTCAAAGTCAAATGGAGAAGATAACACGTCATCATAATAAATATAATGCCTAATTTTTGTTAACTTCTTAAGGAAACAAAAATATTGGTTAAAAAATTACGGTTGGTTAGTGGGATTAGAATTTCAATTTATATATATATAAATGATTCAAACTCGTTTAATTTTCAGGTGAGTTGACTAAGCTCGATTTTACTAGATTTATTATTAATATCATATTATAAAAATGAAATGTAATCTTTTTAAAGAAAAAATCTCTTACGTTTTATTTTAGTTTATATTTTAATGTGTTATCTTGAATTTTAAAAGCTATTATAAACAATGGTTGGATTGAGTGTTTTAGACTCGATTTGTAATGTAATGTAATTCAAAATCAATGTTCGGATTGATGTTTTAGGCTCGATTTGTAATACAAAACTCATTTCGTTCCAACAGTTTTCAATAAAACTCTATTTTTTTTTTTTATCGTTTTCACGATCTCATTTTCGTTTCTTCTTCGAGTTCTCACGTATTCCAATACTCCTCTGATTCTCAATAATTTTATTATATTCCAATTTTCCAAACAACTCCTTAAATTCTAAACTTTGTTTTGGTTCCTATATTTTGAGTTTTATTTTATTTAATTTCATACGTTTTTAATATTCTATGTGCTGATTAACTATATAAAAAAAAAAAATTTGTTATAATTAAAATTAACATGATATTTGGCGATCTAGATCTTGATAGTTCATATCTTTAATATAAAGCTATATGGAGCGTCGACACATTTTCACAGTTATGTTTAGAAAGGAAATGAAATAAAAATAGAACGTCAACGCTAAAATAAATTTGGTAATTATTGACTTAGATTCAAAGCTAGCTGTATGCTTACATACAAAATGGTCACTTTAAATTACAAAATTCTCTATTTTGATTTGTTTTTAATGCTTAATAAATATATATATTTTAAATACATTAAAAATTATCAACTAGCCAGAGTCTTTCTTAGGTGATCTATCTCATTAAGAGTCTACTTGATAACCATTTAGACGCCATTTTATAATTATTTTGTTTTAAAGTTCGTATTTGTTTTAACACCAAATCTTTGAATTGGTTTTTATCCTTTCTAAACAAACACGTGAATTCTTAGTTAAATTAAAAAAAAAAAAACAAAAACAAATTTCCGAAAAGTTAATTTTTTATCCTTCATTTGTTAATGATTTATTTTTATTTTATTTTATTTTTGAAAATTAAGCTTCTTTCCTCTCAATTTTTTACAATAATTTTAATCTTTCTCAAGTAAAAGAGTTAAATTCTTAGCTAAATTCCAAAAACAAATAAATTTTAAAAACTACTCTTTTTTATTTTAAAAAATTGGATTGGTTTTTTAAAATAGTGGCTAAAAGTAGATAACAAAGCAAAAAATTTAGAGATGGAAGGGATGTGTTATAGGCTTAATTTTCAACAATTAAAAACAAAAAACCAAATGATTACCAAATAGGGCATTAATTTTTCAAAAATTGGCTTGGTTTTTAAAATATATACAAAAGGTAGATTACGAATGTGTTTGGAATGGATTTTCAACAATTTTTATCAAAAGAGTTTAAATAAAAAATAAGTTTTTTTAAAAACACTTTTTTTTTTCTCAAGTCAATCAAAATGGGCCTACATAACAAAAAGACTATAATATACAAGTAGTGTTTATAAGCTTAATTTTAAAAATTAAATAGTTATCAAACATAGACTTTAGGTTTTGAAAATTATGATTATAAACACTATTTTAACTCAAAAGTTTCTATATTTCGTTATCCACTTTCTTCTACTAATACTTTAAAAAATCAAACCAAGTATTTTTTAAAAGCTTTTTTAAAAACTTTTTTTAATAGAATTTAACTAGAAATCGAAGCGTTTTTTTTAATAATAAAAGTAAAAAATTGAGAGTAATCAACCAAAATTTTAAAAATAATAAACTAAAAATGAAATCATCATCAAACAGAGCAAAGGTATTTAGTTATTCTATGTGACATGCTCATCTTTTGACTCGATACCAAATTCATAAAACAATAGTTTAATGACAAGTTAAATCATTTATTTGATGACTAAATTATTACAAAATTAAAACTGCATAGAATAACGGATTGCCAACTAAAATTTTAATACTAAATTGTTACTTGAAAAATATTTTTCAACTTAAAATATTTGTCATAGACTTTGCTTAGTAGAGTTCTTTACGTCGGAGAACGATTTTCTGAAGCTCTATTTAGGATTCCAATTTTGGACAAGGAGTGCATGAAACTGAGTCAAAGTCAAATGAAAAAGATAACACGTCATCATAATATAATATAATGCCAATTTTATTTAATTGGTTTTTTAATCAGTTTATTAATATATATATATATATATATATATAGAGATATAGATATACATACACATTGTGTTTTCTTTTCCCACTCACCTACTCCGTGTAACAACGATTCCCACCAAAGTATAATTTAAAATTGCAATTACCGCCGCAAAATTCAATTTTGTCCCCCTCACTTATCAATTTAATTTAATTTAATTATATTAAATTCCATTTTTACTTATTGATGAACCTTTTTTTTTTTCTCTCTTTGAAATAAATTTGAGTGGGAGAGTGTATATTCTCGTGCCCAAGGTGATCGATGAGTTTATTATTATCATTACTATTATTATTAGATGGGGAGTTTGGTTTTTAATTATTTTGAGGTTACTTGTAGACTTCTTGTGTTGAATTTAAGGTCGATCTCATCATCTTATATGTGGGTTGGAATTGAGGGTTTTTTTTTATAGTTAGGTTTCAAATATTATTTTTGTTTAAGTATAATTATTGGAGATTGATTCTAATTTAAAGGAGGGGTTGCATATTAATATCATTTTCATTAATGATTGTATTTTTTAACATTTTTATTTGAATCTCAGAAAGTGGACATTTGAATAAATTTATTTGTTTGTTTTTTTTTTTTTAAAAAAAAAACTATAATTTTGGCCCAAATTTTAATGTTTTAAAAGAATTGAGGTTAAAGTCATGTTTGATATTCTTTTTTTTTTTAAAGTAGGAGTTATTATTACTGTAGCCATTTATAGAAAATATATATGTAAGAAATTTACAACTATGATTTTAAGTATAAAAAAAAAAAAAGGAAATTTTCAATTCACACCCTTAAGGTTGTATCGAGTTAAATCTTAAGCTAGTAATTGTATCAATTAAATCCCATATATTTTGTATATGTGTTGATTAACATCCTCCTTCAAACTTAATTAGTTTGAAAAATATCTTGAGAAACATGCAACTGTTTCAATTAAATTTCCTATCAGTAAATTAATTCAAACCCTTTATTAAGTTTGAGGTTGTATCAATAAATTAATACAGTTTTTTAAAAAAAAAAATTGAAAAAGAACATATTAACCAAATCAGATACATCATTAACCTCCAGCAAACAAGAGGCAAACCAGTTGATCGACTAAAATCACTTTGACTAAATTGAAAATCTTTTGGAAGAAAAAGTTTCCGTCTAGTGCAAATAGACATTGTTGATAAGTAGTAAAAAACGAAAGAATTCAAAGTCGTCTTTCAAGGAAATGATTTTTCAACAAAATTCGTCCAAAATCAAAACAAAGTTTTTTCCCAAGATTGCAACTATATATGGCTACCAAGTGACAGATGATTTTTTTAGGAAAATTGAAAATTTTCAAATTGCACAAATTAGCAAAGAAGGTAAATAAAGTTCAAGTATTAAAAAAGAGAGGTATTCAAATATGATGATGCCTAATTACGAGGAGTTGTAGCCTAAAATGCAATTGTAAATCTTAGCTCAAATTCAGTACACATGGTGAGTCTGATTCAACACCTATTTGATCTTCCCTTTGAAGTATTTTTAGTAGTCTAGCTAAGTCATTTAAACATATATTTCTATGACTAATGTAATCCATTGGTTCTAAGAGTTTTTCCATATGTCTAGGTCAAATGCATGGTCTTATGTCAATGCTTCTTTCCTAGATTGTTTTTATGAAATTCAAAATTTATCTAACCCTTTGAGTATTAGATTCGATTTGAGGGTATTAATTTAGGTGGTCAAATATAAACTAATAATATAAATTTTAATTAATAAAAACAAACCATGTATTGAGATTGAGCCAAGACACTAAATCCACGTGTTAGGCTCGTTCTCTCTTCTCCTTAGAGCACTCACCTATTACAATTCCAAGGAGAAGGCTAGCTCATAATGAAAAAATAAATAACAATAATTGACATGAAAAGAAGTTCACAGTAAAACAAGTAACTCCAAACCTTGCCTTAATTTAATCGAACTTGTTCCTCCTTTTTCAAGGGGATTTAAAGCTATTACAACCCTAACTTTTGATTAGGATTGAATCGATTAGCAAGGAAGAAATTAAGTATGTTAGGCACAAATTAAAATTAAATTACAAAAGCAAAAAGAATAATAATACAAGAAGAACGTAAATAAAATTTAATTGGGAACATTTTATTAGATGAACTGTTGTAAAACAAAATGACATACTTAAACTAAGTAGTTGGAAAATTAAATTGCATAAACAAAAATACCAACTTAAACTAAAATTAAAATTAAAAAAAAAAACTAAAACTTGGAGAAAGAGTTGCCTACTAGTCTTGATCTACCTCGATTCAAGCTTTTTCAAGATGGAGTAAGATATTGCAGTCCCGACTTTCGAAGGAGGTTGGATCTATGCAGGTGAAAAATCAGATTTCTAACATCGAGATTGATAGTACAAACATTATGTCAGTTGAACTATACTCATTTTAGTAGTTTAAATGGATATTCTTTAAATATATATATATTAACACTTCTTCTGTATAAATCTTGCATGTTTAATAAAAATTAACTTTCAATGATAAATATATCAAAAGTAGAGTAACTAAATTTTGACAATTGAAATTATGAAGAACTAATATGATAATATTGGTTAATTGTGATTAATTTAATAGTATAAAGGAGAAACATGATGAGAAAATAAAAGATGAAAGAGAATTGATGGAATTCATGACATGAGAGGGTGAAGATTGGGACTTCGAAGGAGAGAGGGAGAAAGAAGAAGGAAGAAGAGAGAGAAAAGAGGGATAAAATATATTAAATAGTTTTGTTTAGCTTTTTGGTAATTAGAATTAGAAAGAAATTATTTTTTTCGTAAAATATAACTGTCATGTCGGCTTACTGTTAATACTTAACAGATGATGCATTACTTCATCACTAAAATTATTGAGTTCAAAAACCTCATCCATTCAAATATAACCTAAATCAAATCTTAGGGACAAAAAATGTTCATATATTTTAATATTGTAACAGAATGGATAACTTGAACACACCTATCTTCGACCCTCACATTAGTTGAACGGAAGAAAAAAAGTAAAAATTAGAGTAAAATATACTTTTGATCTTTGTGTGTTTGAAGTTCTTTTGTCTATCTTCGCTTTGCAAACTAATGATTACAAGAGAGATTTTGTACATTAGTGATCTGGTGTGAGATGGACTTAAATGGTTGTGAGCCTCGACACAATTTTGTGAATTTTAGGCAATTTCCTTATCTTCATCCTTTAATGATTATCAAAGCCCAAATGACGCTTCAATAATGTATATTTTAGACGCAAATTTAGGACCTAAAGTTCCCCAAATCTTTTTAACAAAATATAATATTCACATAAATTTTTAGTTGTCTTTTTTAGTCCATAATTTCATATATATAATTTCCGGATCAGAACCATCAGAAAAGATAAAAGATAAAGAGCAAAACATGTTTTTTCTTTAAAATAATAATAAAGATTCTAAATAGTTAATTTTTAAAATGAAAAATTTTAAGCTGGTTTTAATAAATAAATTTGTTCAATTTATTAAAGATTGATTCCATAGATAGTCACAGAAGATTGTTTCAAAATTTAATTCAGGAAGGTTTATTCAACAAAATTCCACTTTACAATTCTTTTATAAAAATAAAAACATAATCGTATTCATCTTATTTACTGAAAATAAAGAGATCCATAATAATAATAATAATAATAATAATAATAATAATAATAATAATAATAATAATAATAATAAGTTTTTTTTTTAAAAAAATAAATATTGGCACAAAATTTTCAAATTAAGATTTCATGAGAAAATAAAATTACTTTTTTTTTTAACTAAAAAGTTATATATGAAATTTTTTATTAAGAATTTTCAGCTAATTACAAGCTGTCACGTCATCACAACAAAAACTCATTTTATTAAACTAGTTGAAACTATATATGTTGCACGTATTTCGTTACGTTGAGAATATAATATACATGTTACGTTGAGAATGTAATATACATATAAGTTGAAATAAGAGTTCTATAAATAAAAAACGTAATAAAGTAAATTTGAAAACTTAGTGAGTGAAGAATTTTAACATGAATCAGAGAGTCTAGAGAGAATTTTAACATGAATTAGAGACTTTAGAGAGACAAATCATGTCAATTATCCTTGTTCACTTGTCAAATTTAAATTAACCATTTAATTAGGTATGGTTTATATTTTCCTTTTTTTCAATTGAAGATTTCATCTTTTTCAAGAATTTATCGCATCTTTTAAATTTTAATCCATTTAATGCTACCTTTTTTCAATTAATTTTAGTTTAAAATTTGTATTTTAATTATATTTATATATTTTAATCAAGTTTATTTACTAAAAAAATGTCGAAAGTTTACAATATACATTCAATTTTGTCGAGATGTAATGAAAAGAAACCTATATAAAGTTAGGCACTGATTCAGCAAGGAAATGAGATTAAAAATTTAAAAAAAATAAATAAAAATAAATAAAAAAACGTCAACACTAAAACAAACTTGGAACATTCTTTTAAATAATAATAATAATAATAATAATAATAATAATAATAAATAAGCTTGGAACATCATTAACTTGGTCCAACGCTAGCTGTATACATACATACAAAATGGTCACTTTAAGTTACATAATTCTTAATTTTGCTTTGTTTTTAATGCTTGATATTTTTTAAAAGAAAATATATTCAAAATTCTCAATTAGCCAAGTCATTCTATAGAACAAATTTTATTAACAAAATGTGGATTTGTTGTTTAATTATTATTTTATCCTATTCAAATGTCACTAAATATATATTGTTGAGAGCTTGTATGATAATAATTTAGATCCTGTTACCGTTTAATTTTTTTGTGCTTGTTTTAACATTAAATGGTTAAAATGATTTTCTTTATAAACAAATATGTAAATTTTTAGTTAAATTCAAAAAATAGAAACAAGTTTTCAAAACTTGATTTGGTTTTTTAAAACATTTGCAAAAAGTAGATTACATAACAAAGAAACAATATTATAGAAGTGTTACTGCAATATGGTTGGTTGATTTTATTATTGTCAAAACTTGAGCAACATGTAAGGTTTGCAACATGTCAGTGTATGATGTCAAACATAATGTTATGTGGCAGACAAATTCCAGTAGAATATTTTCTTTTTTCATTATCTGTTGATATGTGTTGTGTAGATTCGTTGGCTTTCTTTCCTTTTTGTTGTAGAGAATATTTTATCTTTTCTTGAAGATCTTATAGAGATTGAGTATATAATTGCTAACCTCTTTAGATATTGAAGTTTCTTCCCACTAGACACATAGCTCTTCGGAGTAGGTAATTTGACACCAGACGAGTTATCAAGTTTTTGTTATCTAGTTTTTGTGTCTCTTTATCTCTGTTATTATTATTATTATTATTATTTATATTAAGTTATCTTCTTTGTCAATACTCATGTTATAACATGGAACTTGACTTTTATATTATGTATTAGATCCACTTTAATTTTTCAGTTGGTACTAGAGTGGCCCCTATCTTCCGAGTATCTTGTTCTTGAGTCGTATTTTAAGTCATCATGGACTATAAAATAAGGCAGATCAATAAGTGCCCTCGTATTCATAAAACAACAATTTAGTGATAAATCAGTTCATTTACAGAGAATGGAAAAAAAAAAACTAACCTTACATTGCATTTTTAGTAACTTTATGTTGTGGTATATTTTTCTGCCACCAACTAACAAATTCACAAACAAACAATCATTTTGTAAGATTGTTGGTTTTTTTTTTTTTTTTTTTTTTTTTGTTAGAATAGACAAATGGAATCAAGAATGAACTTAGAGAATATAATATGAGCATTAAAGTGAGAGATTGAAATCCACATGCATACTACCACAATTTTAATTTGGTTTAGTACTAAAAAAACAATGAACACTAACATTGAAATGATTAATTAGAAGGCAACTTGGCATACTTGAGGAACTCTTGATCGGCTTCAAACTTGTTCATGTGCTCTTGTTTGAGATGAACATAAACATCAACTCCATTGCCATCTTTTTTGTCAATGAAGACAAAGAGGTTCTTGAAGGTCAAGGCTGGGGAGGTGATCCAGGCAGGTTTACCCCACCCGAAATCAACATCGTAAATGGGCATCCGACAAAGGCTGGTGAAGGAGCAAGAGATGAGCTCTCCGGTGGAGAATTGGGCAGCTGCCATCTTCATGTAGTCGAGGAATTTGGAGCTTTCTTGAAGCCTGTTGAGATAGTCTTTGTCGATCTTCCCAATTTCTTCTCTTGCTTGCTTCACAAGACCGTAACAATAGTCGTCATTGATAATTTCCTCTGAGGGAACTGCAAATGTGGATCTATAATAGTTTCCGAATGCGTAATCAGGGATCGGTGGGTCTAGTCTTGAGCGTATGTTCACAGCGTGGCATACTAGGAATATCTTTTTCTCCGATTCCCATATTCCATTCTCTATTGAAACCTATCATATATATATATATATATATAACAATATCAATCATTCGTTTAAAAAAAAAAAAAAAAAACTGTTATTGTAGCTTTGTGTGAGATTGTATTTGTTTTGAAAGTTAAACCTACGGCTTTAATGGCGGCAATAAAACGACTATAGATGAAGGCAGACAAGGCCTCAACTCTCGAAGGCTTCCTCTGGTTTTCCATGTCAGGGCATTCTGCATATTTAGCTCTAATATTTTCAACATTCGCAGCATCAATCTCATACCGTTTCGCCACTCTCTGTCTCACAATACTCGTCCTCGTGTCGTAAAGCCCAGTCTTCGTCGGTGGAAACAGCTCCGCCGATGACAAATGAGCCCGCAGCGCCTCCTTCTCCCCCCGGCAATACGCCGCCCACCCATTAACCACAATGAAAAAAGACAGAGCATCGCTAATCTTATGAGAAACACAAATCCCGACACCAACGCCACCGCATTCGAACACATTCAATTGAACCCCCATCGAAATCTCGTCAAGCTCGTCCAATTCGAACGGAAGAAATTTGTTTAATTCAGAAGGAAACGGCGTGTTCATTACATCGGATAGTCGGCAGTTGACTCTGGTTTCGATGAAAGGGACGCCGTCGTCGTTGCAGTCGATGAAAAACTCGCCGTAGTTGACTCTTCCGGCGAGAGGGTAGTAATGGGTCAAGACGTCGGAGAGGGATTTTTTCAGGTGGTCGGCGATTTCGGCGGGGCTGGCGGAGCCGGCGGTGTAGAAATAGACCATTGGGTTGTAGACATCGACAGTGACTTGGTCGAGGAAGGCTAAACTATAACGGCGGAGATGCTCGGGCGTTGGGGAAGAGGGCTTGATTGTTTCCGTGGAAACGATTTCGACTTGGACGGTCATGATTGAAATTTGAAAAGTGGAAAGAATAATGTGAAGAAGAGAGGAAGGAGTGGAAAACGAAGGTCTGTTTCGGATCCCAATTTATGGACAACGAGTGCATGAAAACTTAGCCAAAGTCAAAGGAGAAAATAACAAGAAATCATAATAATACAATAAAAATCAACCACATATTTATAAATATAGTAAAATTTAGACAAGTTATAAATAGTAATAAATTTTTATTAATGTTAAGATAAACTACTAGATAGATACGGATAATAGTCTATTACGATCTATCATAAATAGACTATGATATTTTGTTATTTTTTTAAATATTATCATATTTTTGTCATTTAAAATAAATTTTCAATTACATATTTTGATAATTGTTTTTTGAATTGGTTTATTATATATATATATGCATTGCGTTTTCCCTTCCCACTCACCTTCTATGTTAACCATGGTTGCCACCAAACTATAATTTAAAATAAGTATTATTTTCTTTCAGCCCGACGTTTGATTTTTAATTTTGTTTTTGTTTTTTTCTTTCCAATCTATAACTTATTTGACCATGGTTGCCACCAAACTATAATTTAAAATAAGTATTATTTTCTTTTCAGCGGGGCATTTGATTTTTAATTTTGTTTTTGTTTTTTTCTTTCCAATCTATAACTTATTTGAATGTTGATTGATTTTTAATTAAATTAAAATTAAAATTATTTTAAAATATAACAAAATGAATTAACTCATTTATAAATATAATAAAATATCATTGTCTATTATTTTAATTTATTATCACTAAGCAAGATTTATTTTTGACTTGAATATCAATCCTTTTAATGATTGTATTTTTGACATTTGAATAAATGTTTATGCTTGTTTAAAAAACTATAATTATGACTCAAATTTTAATTCAAAAAACACAACTTGAGATTAAATTTAACACATTCAACTTTGTATATTTGTACCTGCAATTTCTTTTGCATTATATTATATTTGCTAATACTTTGAGTATAATTGTTATATTTATAATGTTTTTTTTTTTTTTCAATTATATTGAATTTCATAAAGAAAAAGGAACCTCACAAGACACCAACAAACCATACAAGTTAAAAATCAAGACAAATAGTACAAACAAACTCTCAAAAATATAACTCAAAAGATCAAGAATCTACATAAATCTTCTCATTGGTAGTTCAAACCACTTTGAATAAATCTTCAGGTTTTGTTTTTTGGTTTTTCTATATTTTGCTTTTTGTTTTTAAAAAATAAAAATGTATACGTTTGGTAACTAATTTTTGTTTTTTGTTTTTAAGAAAATAGAAAACCATAACTTGTTTGGTACATGTTTTTAGTTTTCACCTTTTAAAATAATTATTTAATCATCATTTTTTATTTTTGTTTTCTATGAAATTAATGACAAACTATTTGTATATATTATTCTTCAAATATATGTACGAGCCAAAACCTACTCAAATCGTTTACAGTGTTGTATCATTGTAATCTCTCCATGACTATGAGACAAATGTTGCATATATATTTTTCTTTATTTAATTAAAGGGAAAATAATAAAATAAATATTCGTAAAAGGCACAAATGAAAAACAAATTCCAAAATATCTATCCTTAGTAACAACACACACATTCATAATGTTTAATAAAAACAACAAAATTTGCAAGAAAAAATAATTAAAAATTGTATGTACTTATAAATTAAAAATAACATAGCATATGATAAACAATAAAAGAATTATTCGATGACTGTACTCTTTAATTAAGTAAAAGTTTAGTCTACAAAATTTCAAACTTTAATATGTAACAAAACAAATTGAATTTCAAAATTCATATTCAAACTACTTATACTTAAATATGACATAAAATATTAATACATGTAATTTATAATGAAAATAAGTATTTTTATTTTTTTTTTAGTTAAAAATAATTTATATAATATGTAATTTCAAAATCATTTTTTTAAAAGAAAATCAATGTTAAATCAAAATAACATAAGATGAAGAAAAGTCGTTAGTTCATAAGGGGAAAAAGTTAGTTCATAACAAAACAATTCTATTGTCTGAAGAAAAAAAAATGCAAGACAATTAATTTTTCTTTTCAAACTCTCTTCATAAATTGAAAAAACGATTTTTAAGATAAAAATTTATTACCAAACAGTCTAGTTCTCGACAAACCACAGATAAAAACAGAAAACCAAAATCCAAGTAATCACTATACGGACCTTAAAGTCATCAAATTGAACAATCTGACAAATCAAATTTTCTAATTAGGCGGGAAAGGAGGAAAGGAGTGGGGAGTAAAAATTTCCTAGGAGGTAAATAGAGAATTTCAATTCTCCTCCCCATCCCGTCAACATCTTTTTATTTATCTATTATAATTACTTTATGTTATGTTATTATTAATACATAAATATTAATATATAAATTTCAAGTTTTATTATTTAACGGGGGTTGAGATATTAAATATGTTTGGATTTAACTTTTAAATTTAGATAGTATATATGAATATTTGATTAGTAATTATTTATTTCTACTAGAAATTTGAGTAATTTTTTTTAAAATTCAAATTGTCTATGTAAAATTTGTCATACTAAAAAATTTAGTAAAAAATTTAGCTATTCAACTAAAATTTGTCCATAGTAGTAATTTTAAGTTAATTATTTTTTTTTTTAAAAAAATCAAACGAGGAAAAATTCTTTGCGGGAACACAATCCCCGCAAATTCTTTGTGGGGAGTTCTCGCCCCAATTCTCATGAGAAATTTTGCATGGACATAAAATGGGGAGCGGGGACGGATATGGAGAAGTCATCCCTGGCCCTGTTCTACTTAGTGGACATCTAATTAAAAGAAATGATAACATTATTGTCACTATTTATATAAAAGAGACATGTAAAAAATATATAAGTACGAGTTTAAGTATAAAAATGGTAATAATTTATTTAAGTCATCGTCAAGTGCCAAAATGAGTTTGATTTAATGATAATTGGCATGTTCATTCTTCATCCCCATGCGAAGAATATTAAATAAAATTTATGTTAGCTATTAACAATAAATTTTTATGAAGAAAGTCAAAGTTTAATAACTTGTAGGTTTGGAGTTTAATTAATTGAAAAAAAGACAAATGACGTGTTTTTGTTTGAACATTTCCAATTGCTTGTGGTTGGAATTAAGGAATTTTCTATTGCAATCTTCACAGCATATCTTTGATAATAAGAAGAGTATCAACAAAAAGAAATCTTCCAACTTGTAGTGAGAAATCAAGTATAATCAATTATATTTATGTTAGGAGACTTTTTAAGTTTATATCATGTTCATGTTTAGCATTTTCATATTTGTTAATCTGACTTAATATTTAATATTTAAAATAATTATGAAAACATAATGATGCCTTCCAGAAGCTAGATGGATTGCACAGGTGTATCTTGTTGAACTCTTTTTGGCTTATATATGTTAAAAAGATAAGGGAATGGATTTAGTCTAATTTAATGACCTTGACTTTAGGTTTAGTCACATTTTAATATTTGCCTTCATGAATCTAATTGACTCATCACCAACTTTTGTAAATTTTATCATCTGTCACATTTATGTTTTCATTTCTTAAGAAATCTTGTTCCCATCAAAGTTTGTTCTATATTCAATTAGTTTCATTTACTTGAATATAGTAGGTAATCACACTAAACATATACTAATACTTTAATTTATTATTAATTTTAGATCATTGAAAAAAAAAAATGAAATAAAGTAAAACTGGGAGAGATACCTTATCCTAAACGGATCTAAGATTGGTAGGAGTCGATCCAGGTGAGAAAGAGTCCTAACTTAACTCCATTATAAATAGAGCGATGTCCAACATGAAGCAAGTTTCTCTTTTTCCTTTAATTATTTGCTTTGATCTTCGTACTAAGATCTAACTTAAGCATCGAGGTGTCTATGGCAAGTACCCTACAAATGTGTTTATTTTCACTATTTTTCAAGTGGTCTCTTCCACAAATTACAAATTTATCATTGATGACACGTAAAAGTCAAGTGAGTTATCTTGGCCAAAATTTACCATCAACATAACTCATTTGTTACAAAGACTATGTAAAATTGGAAATTCAATCTTTTAAAATTTTAGCATGTAATAACATATGCCTTGACCAATTAAATTGCGCGACAATAATGATAATACATAGAAAAATAATATATTAGATAATCTCTTTTATGTTTGTTGATCTTTAATTCTTCCACATATTTACCTCCGGTTATTTTCAATCAATTTCATTTTTCTATTTAATAAACCTTCTTCACCTTTGTTTTACTTTTATTCCAAAAAAGGAACAAAAAATGTGGGGTGTCTATGAGTTGACATTTCAATTAGCAAAGTTGTCAATGCTTTAATTTTTTTTTTTTTTTTTTTTGAGGAAATCAATGTTTTGTATTATTATTAGCTGTAATTGAATATATATAAATGGGCGACATTGATTAAAATAGCTGCAAAGTTTCTCATAATTAATGCATAAATTTTGTGGTAGTGGAAGACATTTCCTATTCAATATCCCTATGGAGAATGCCATTTTCTTTCCCAACCTACTTTGCACCATGAATTAAAATTATTAATATTATTTATTCAGTGGTTGGTATTAACCTTAGATTATAAGTTCAATCAGTATGAATTTGTACTATCAATTTCAAATCTCTATCCTACATGTAAATAGAAAAAAGTATTCAACTTGCTTATTTTGATTTCAAAATCAACCTTAACCTACTGAACTCTTTTTTGTTCTCCTTTTTATGGTATTTGTAATTTGATTCAATTTAAATTGGTTTTAACAATCTTATTATAGTTTTTATTTATGGTCCATTCGAAATTTTCAAAATATTTGTGCCTATTACTAAATGTTAGTTGTTTTGTTTCTTTATATATGGCACATATAGGAGAGTTTTAAAAACTTTGACGAGTTTGATATCATTTTAGTCTTTTTGAGGGTAAAGATCACACTTCCAACATCTAGGGAGAAACATCTTTGCGAATAATAATTCGAAAATATTGATATTGTTAAATGTGAATAGAAAGATTTGAAAAGCTAAATATAAAAATAGAAGAGTGCAATAAAAAAAGATCGACAGTTATATAATATAATAGCAAACAACTCTTCCGTTTAGGTTTTTAAATTTGCAAAAATTAGAAGAATAATAGTGAAGAACGAGAGATTTAATTGCATTAATTTAAAAGTTGGACGATTTAGTAAAAATATATTTTTAAAGAAAAATCAAATATGAAAACTCAAAAAAATGGGGAAAGCAATTTAAGACCTATTGTCATTTGAGAGTGATTCTAAAACTAATCATTTTTGTCACTTGATTAAAGATATGTTTCAAAATGATTTTAAAAACGATAGAAGTGATTTCAATTATTTCAAAATCACTTCGAAATAGACACAATTTAGCCACATAAAAGTAATTTCAATTATTTTTATTTTTTTTATTTTTTTTGAAATGATATCAATAATTTACCCTCTAAAACTTATTAATTTAAATTCTTATCAATTAAAATCCTAAAGTTTCATACGTGCATCACTCCCAACATGCACTCAATTTACATCCTCTACATTACATTTTGTTTAGATAAACATTGTGTGAGATTTATACTTTATCAATTAATGTCCTAAACTTTCATAAGAGAATCGATTTAAACTCTCAAGGTAAGATTCTTGTTTGAAATTTGTCAATACATCAATTATAATCATTCATTTTTATTAACCTATCATTTGAAGAAGTTTACACACGAATGCATAAACGATTTTCAAATGTAAGCTTAATAAATGATATAAATTAATTCAATTAATAATAATTTAAAAGTTTAATTGAATCAATTATATGTTCGCACGATATTTTTTTAACTAAACTCGAAGGAGGATGTTAATTGATACATATACGAAAAATTAGAGTTTAAATTAATACAATTATTAATTCATTTAAATTCGTGTAACTCCGAAAGTCTTGAAAACGAAGGAACTCAAATGTCCAATTTAAAACCTTTAGACCAAATGAATACACTCTTGAAAATTCTGGGACTAAAAGATATTTTTCCCTTTTTTCAATAGCTCCAATTTTCCAAAGAAAGCATTAGGGTTTGTTTGGGAGGCGAAAATATAATGAGCAATAGGACATAATTTCAAGTCCACATTTCAACTGAGGGTCTTTCCACCGTTTTCAATTCAATTCTCTTTTTCACTGTTTTCAAGGTTCACGATCTAATTAATATTTTATTATAAGTGGAGTTTGATTGGCTATCTTTCACTCTCTCTCTCGTTTCGGATGAATCCGAGTCGGATATGATTGATGTTTGATGATGAATCAATAAATCAATTTCGAAATTCGGGATAATTCCGTTGGATGGCTCGCTCTCCCAGGCCCAGAGTTCCGGAGAAATCTAGAACAAAGGGAGGTTCCAGTTCTTTCCCTCTCTAGAGACTCCTTTTCTCCCTCCTTTTATAACTCCGTCAATGGCGAGTTTCTCTTCGCCTAAACATATCTTACACAATCTCCATTCTTACTACTCGCTCCAACTCAATTCCAACCTCACACTTCTCTTTTGAGGTACAGATTCCTAGAGATACCACGTGGGGAAGTTTAAAATGGCTCAAGCTGTGTCAAACCTGACTCGATTCCTCTCCTTCACGCCTACCAAAGCCTCTAATGATCCCAAGAAGCTTACAGGGTTTGCTCGTAGAAGTAGCATTAAAGCCATTGCTGGGAATGGCAAAGACAATCTCGATCACTTACAGAGAACTAACGGAAAGGAACATCAAACAACTCAGCCACCAAAGAAACGACTAGCTCCAGTTGCTCCTGTTGGTAAGTAATATAACCTTATTGCTAGTTTTAATGTTTTCCCCTCATTTTTCTTTTCGTTGAATTTTGTTTATTGGTCGTGTTTGTTTTTTCTTCTAGGGCTTTGGGATCGATTTCCGACGGCGAGAACGGTGCAGCAAATGATGGAGACAATGGAGAGGATAATGGATGATCCTTTTGCTTACTCGGGGGCATGGCCATCACCTCCATTTACGAGCGATGGAGCTGGGTACAGCAGGGGAAGAACTCCATGGGAGATTAAGGAAGGGGAAAATGAGTATAAGATGAGGTTCGACATGCCAGGAATGACGAAGAACGATGTGAAGGTGTGGGTGGAGGAGAAAATGCTGGTTGTGAAGGCTGAGAAGGCCGAGAAGGTGAAGAAGACTAGTCCAGAAAATGGGAAGGTAGAAGAAGAAGGAGATTGGTCTGCTAAGAGCTATGGAAGATATAGCAGCAGAATTGCTTTGCCTGAGAATGTTCAATTTGAGCAGATTAAGGCAGAAGTAAAAGATGGGGTCTTGTACATAACTATACCAAAGGCTAGTGTTACAAGTAAAATTGTGGACATCAATGTCCAGTGAAAAGTTTGGGATTAGTCTTCAAGAATAGTTATAGTTATTTTTTGCTGCTTTCAGTTTCAAAGTACCTGATGTAAATTGTAAACAGTAATGAAGATGAAGTTCTTGCAACTTCATCCTGGCTTTTGTAATCTATTCAACAAAGCTTCGATGTAAACATTTGGTATTACTGATGGAATGATACCTTTAGTGTCTGCAAAACCGCAACCACTTTAATCTTTTAGAGAATTGGTTGATTGGAATGTTGAAGATCCTACAGGAATGCGGAGAACTGATTTTAATATGGTTGAGAAGGCAGGTGGTTTCCTCTGTTATTGTCTGAATTGAATATCAGTAGCTGAAACTTCACTTCAGGAGTGCGGTGTTCTTCGTTCAGAGGATCAAGCTCAGTATGAAACCTGTGCAAGTTGTTTTCAGATGATTCTCCTATCTTTACCAGTAGCCAAGTTAAGTAGTAGAGCCAATACTTCTGCATGAACAAAACCCTCAATGGATGTCCTAAAAGCAGGAAACTTTCACCATTTTACAACAATTTAATCAGAACCAACCGTGCTGGTTGGACAGAACTTTCAGGAACGGGAAGTCAGTTTTTCCTTCATTGAATTAGTCCGTTAGTTTTATGCTTGAAACAACAAAATATCCGATGCCACAATAGAATCAGAATGCATCTGGGGAACAAGCTCTTACAAGGATATCTCAGTATCTTGTAATTGTCAGAACTCAACACCAGTCACTAGTGGTATCGATTATCTCACTACACTCAACCTTTTTCTTAAACTACTTTCATTGATATGGCCCCATCGGAATTATGTCTTGTTATTACTTGATAAGAAAAATTGAAGACCACTAATTCATGTGGTATATGGTCTACAGGAACATGTTCAGGCGTTGAATTTGTATCTAAGTCACTGAATGCAATTTATTGAAGAAGACACAACACTGGGAAAGGAGAAAAGGAAACCATTGGGTTAGCAGCAGGAATCTTACAGAGAAATGCTCTCTCTCTCAATCTATCTTGCAATCTCGTGAATTTGTACAGATGATAGTAGCAGAGAATCAAGCCTGCAGCATAGTTTGTATATGATCTAGATGACTGTCTCGAACTCGAGTAGCCATTGTTCCGACAGCTCCTACGGATCCAATTTGTATATTGTCAGAATTTTCCTCCCATGTTGCGTAGGGCAGTAGGGACTTCCTCAATTGAAGTTATATACAATTCCTGCCAACGCATTGGATCATGCTTCTTTCTTCTGATGGATCACAACATATAATCTGGTATGAAAACATTCGTGTCTGGTTGAAACAATGGGAGGTTTTCGGTATAAAGGTAGAAATGTAACAGATTTTCCTTGGCTAGAGTTTCTGAGTCGACGATTTCGGTGTCGCTTGTAAGAATCCACAGATCCCTGGTGCTCAACCTGTTTAGACAGTTACGGCAGAAAGGGCAGGAACGTGATCTCGCACTCCTGAAGACGTGATTACCAGAGGGAAAATTCTTGTTGTTAACCGATGATAAGAAAAATGTACAACAGAAACTATGAAGTTAAGAAGGAAGAAATTTTGGGGGTAAAGTGGCTAATATTGAGGTTACCAGTCCTGAAAGCAGCTGAGGCACATCGAATGACCACAATTTGGCAAGACAACATCTCTGCAGTTCTCCATGCATATCCCACATTCTTCATCCCTTTGAAGATCTTCATTAGACAGCTTTTGTTCATCTTCTATTATCTTCCTGGACGAAGTCTCTTCTTTTGACTCTACACGCCCACTTTGAAGTTGCCTAAGTGAAGGGTATATTACAGCTGCCATGGTTTTCACAGTAAATGATTTGAAACTAATCTGTTTCGTCTCTAGCAAAGCTAAAGTTAGGAGAGAAGTACCGACCATAGAACTCCTTGAGGGTGGCTTTTCTTTCTCTTGCCGACACCAATGGTTTTCCATCGACGTACACCTGCATACTTGAGTAAACATTGAAGAGGCTTTAGATTTCTTTAAACAGGCGAGAAAGAAAACTTTCCCCAGGGCTCAGGAAAATGGAAGTCAGGTTGTCAATAATGCTGCAAGAATTGAGGGAAGCACCTTGTACAAGAGTATGTGGAAAAGGCCCAAGAAACTTGGAAGAGGATCTGTGCAATTGAAATCCATATCCATCCATTCAATCCAATGAAGAAGAAATGGAGCAAATGGGCTGTAATGCAATCTCATTTGAATGCAAAACCCACCGTAATCTCTCGGGAGCATAGCTGCCCTGTAAATGCAAAACCAAACCCCATGAGAAACCCCAGATTTCAATGTCAAAACTCAACATATTATTCAACTAATATAACAAACAAGACTTGCACATCAGAAGTTCAGAACCATGGTAATCTTTTGGATTCTAGAAAATAAAGGAGGGTTTGTGGTGAAGCTTATGGATTCCTGAAGATGAAACTTACGAAGAAGTCTAGGGAAAAGGATGGAAATATAGGCAACAAATGAAGATTACCAGTGGACTAACCGCTACACAAAAATTGAAGGAGCATTGAATTAAATCACTGGGAAGAGTTAGATGTTGAGAATAGAAGAACCCCAAAAGTTTCCTTCTTAAAGTGTCAGGTATTTGCATTTCTTGGATTAAGCTTGTGTAATACTTACAGTGTATTTGCATGTCTTATATCAGCTTCAACAGCTTTAAGAGATTCTTTAAATGAATTCCTTTTGGGTTGTTCTGGCCACATTCTTTTTCCTTTGAATTTGACAGAACAGAAGAAGAAATGATAAAGAAAGACGAGAAAAGATGAAATGTATTTGTAGAAAGGCTTTGTCCTGTCATCTGAGAATTATAAGGGGGTAATGAAAACAAAAAGAAAATGAGAGAAAGGAGATGGGTAACCTTGCTTTGATTTCAAACTTCAAACCTTTGACACTTTAAGACAAGAAAGGGATAGCTTCTCTAAAGTTTTTACCATTTGTTTCTTAACTTTCTCAACTGCAATTGGGGATTGCATTGTTTCCAAGTCAGACTTTCCTTCCATTGCTAAAAAACCCATAACCCAATAACTAAGCATGTTAAGAATGAAGATAAACATTGGATAACTAATTCATTAACCTATTGATTGCTAAAACAAATAAAGGGGTTATGGATTCACAAATATAATTGTGCTTCTTCTAACCCACATCTCGCCACGTCATTCCACCGGAAAGTGGGTACTGGTTCTTGACCAGCAACAGCCATCGTCTGTCTTTTAACGAACTCTAAGATCAGCAGTTTTGTTTCTTTCCGACCGAATTCCTCCATGTTCCTTCGTTTTGGAAGGAAATTTGCGAAGAAAAATATGAGGAAAATAAAGGATTTTAGCTACTGGGCCATCTCCCTTCGGCCCGAGGCCATTTTATTTCGAGGCTGTCAACTTTACCTTGGACCAACACCCATTATGTTTAGAAGATTTCAATTCAATAAGCAATTCAGAAAAATTATGACCTCTAAAGTTTTAAATTGTCACATTAATTTAGAGCATCAACCTCCAATTTCATAAAATTAGTATTTGCCCATGAATTTTAACCAAAAATGAAAGAAATGTAAAAATATGCATAAACATTGAGCTTCTGCACCAATTTATATGCTCAATTACGTTAGGTTTGTAGGCACGTAGTTTTCATAATTTCATCAAATAAACTCCTAGAATTTTATGAGTTAGTCAACTTAGGTTTTATTTATTTATTTATTATTATTTTTTTTTTTGTAGATTGTCCATAGATTAATTAACGTTATGAATATGACATTTAAATGTCTACAGATTTTCAACTTTAACCTTAATTAATTCCAATGTGGAAGTTTAATTCATATAAATTTATTCAATACAAAAATAACTATCAAAAGTTATAATTTAAAAAAAAAAACTTTAATGTCATTTTTGTCTAAATTTAGACAGTTTATATGGTAATGTGTTTTATAAATTAATTGAACACATAAATAGATACAACTTGACAAATTTTAAAATGTGATTTCTTTTTTCTTTCTTTTTTTTTCCCCTCAATTAGGTGTTTATGATTAATTTTTTAAAAATTTTTGTCAGGATTTTATTTTAGATATTCCACTCAGATTTTCGTTTAATTTATAGATAAGATTCTATTAACAGTTTCATTTGATTCAAACAGTTCGTTACGATTTCTCTACTGTCCATCATTCTGGGCAGGCTGTTAGTGGAATTTCAATAAAGTTCCAGGAAAATACTTTTCATTGTAACTCGTCATTAAATGATATAAAAAGTAGTATTTTAAAGAAAATTATTATGATAGTAATCTCAGAAAAATGAGGAAGCTTGAATCCTTGACCATTTCAAAGGTGAAGATGGAAGTAGATTTCGTCACTGAGAGGGACCCGACCCAGCACGAATCGGTGTTATACATTTTTTTCAAAGCTTTAAAAAGCTGCAGACAAGCTGTCCCAAGTGGAGAAAAAGCAGATATTTTTGTAATTTTAATTTTTAACTAAAAGCAAAAGTTGATTAAAGCCACAGAATATATTGAAACCCCTTCATCACTTTATCTTATTTTTTTTTTGAAATTTAATTTCTGCATGGCTCTATGTCTATCTTCATAAAATCTTCTCAATCTAGTAGTGCACTATCAACATTATTGTCAATTTGTCACTTCCCTTTATCTTTTTCTTTGATAAAGTTTATGCTTTTTCCTTATTCTTCACAATGCCCTTAAGGATTTGAATGAAAACAAATAATTTCATCTTTGTTTCTTTTCCCATAAACATTTAGCCAGAGCTTCTTGTATTGTATTGCACTTCTTCCCAAAAATAAAAAGAAAACCTTGCCCGTGAAAGGGTTTGGCTTGGAAAAAGACGATTGCAAAACCCAAAATCAACGCCAAGGAGGATATGATTGAACACAATGGACAAAGAAGCACAAACCCATGTGACTTTGAAAGTGAAACTCAGCTTACTGTTGTTATAGCGATCACTGTTATGCTTAATCACTGATAAAAATCAGTGGGTTTCTTCATTCTCTTTGTTCTACAAATGGGGTTTCCTCTTTTTTGGGTTTTGATTCTTCTTCTCGTCGTTTCTTCTGTCTATTGTCAGGTTAAAGGTATGTTCTTTCTTCTCTCTCTGTTTGATGCTTTCAAACGTATACCCATTTTCACAACATTGATTTCTGCAAAAAACAGAGTTCATCAGTATAGATTGTGGAGGGACAAAGAATTTCACCGACCCAGTTACAGGGCTGGCATGGATTTCCGACGCCGGAATTATGAACGCCGGTGGGTCATCACCGGTGGAAAACCCAAATGGAAACTTGATGCAGTACCAAACACGGCGGGACTTTCCAATCGATGATAAGAAGTACTGCTACACTTTGAAAACAGAGGAAAGAAGAAGGTATTTGGTCCGAGCAACTTTTCAATATGGGAGTTTGAAGGATGAAGAAACTTACCCTAAATTTCAGCTCTATTTGGATGCAACTAAGTGGTCAACTGTAACCATTTTTGATGCTTCAAGAGTTTATGTGAAGGAGATGATCGTCAGAGCCCCTTCAAATTCATTTGATGTTTGCATATGCTGTGCAACTACTGGTTCTCCATTCATATCCACTCTTGAGCTTCGCCCTTTTAATCTTTCAATGTATGCAACAGATTTTGAGGATAATTTCTTCTTGGAAGTTGCTGCTAGAGTGAATTTTGGTGCTTTAACCAAGGATGCGATAAGGTAAGTTACTTGAGATGGGGGTTTAAAGGATTCAATTCAATGTTAATGGCTTCTCCTGTTCATTCCAATGCTGAGGAAACTACTGATTTTGTACTTAAATATGTTTTTCTTAGGTACCCAGATGATCCATATGACAGAATTTGGGATTCAGACCTTGAGAAGAGGCAGAATTATCTTGTGGGGGTGGCTCCAGGGACAGAAAGAATCAGCACTTTGAACAATATTAATGTAATGACAAGAGAATATCCACCTGTTAAAGTGATGCAGACTGCAGTTCTTGGCTCAAAAGGAGTGCTGAGCTACAGGTTGAATTTGGATGATTTTCCTGCCAATGCAAGAGCTTATGCATATTTTGCTGAGATTGAAGATTTGGGTTGGAACGAGACACGGAAGTTCAAATTGGAGGAACCTAACATTCCGGATTCAAGTAATGCAGTGGTGAATATTGCAGAGAATGCTAATGGGACCTATACTCTTTATGAACCAAGTTATATGAATGTGACTCTGAGTTTCGTGCTTTCGTTCTCATTCGTCAAGACTCGAGATTCGACTCGTGGACCACTTTTGAATGCATTGGAAATTAGTAGATATGTTGAGATTGCTGCCAAGACTGATAGGCGAGATGGTAGATTCTTCATTACCACATCTTATTATGAAGATTAATGATATCCTCAAGCTTTTTGTCTGTAACAGATTATAATTCTCTACTGAAGTGGATTGATTAGTGTTTTCTGTCTCAATTTGTAGAGTCTGTTGTGAATGTCTTCCGTAACGTGTCAGCAGAGAATGTTTGGTCACATGAAGGTGATCCTTGTGTTCCAACAAGCTGGGAATGGGTGACTTGTTCTGCCACGCAACCACCGAGAATAACTAAGATGTAACTTTCTTCAACTCTTCAATGACTCTATTTTAAGCCTTTTTAGAGCTCCAAACCATGCATTTCTGGCATGTATAATCAGAGGTGCTATTTGAGAAATCTTCCGCTTGAGATAGGCAATGCAAGATTTAAGCCTTTTGGTATCAATTAATTGAAAATTAAAGAAGTTGAATCTGCATTCAAGGAAATTAAGCATTGTATATCTATCATTTCACCTCTTATGCAGAGAGCTTTCCAGAAAGAATGTCAAGGGAGAAATTCCACCAGAGATCAATACTATGGATGGGTTAATGGAATTGTAAGTCCAACTTGCCTTGTGCAAAGCTCTGTTTCACAATCTATTCCCATTGCAATTCATTGCCATATCCTCCTTTTATTTAGGTGGTTGGATGGAAATTCCCTTGCTGGACCACTGCCTGACATGAGTAATCTAATAAACTTGAAGATTTTGTAAGCTCTTGAGGTTATCTACAATTTTCCATTCTCGAAACATGAGAGTGTGTTTCATTGCAATTTAACATCATGATCTTTGAACGTGCAGACATCTAGAGAATAACAAATTGACAGGGACATTGCCTTCTTACCTGGGTAGTTTGCCCAACTTACAGGAATTGTATGTACCAATCTCACTCTCAGCATTTTATGTCAAATAAGTCGAATAGAAAATTTTGGTTATTGTTTCTCTCATAACATTTACAGAAAGCTTGGTTGTTATATTGATCAACTCAAGTGTGAATCATATGTGGCAGATATATTCAAAACAATACGTTTTCGGGTGAAATACCTTCAGAATTATTGGCAAAGAAACTCATCTTTAAGTAAGTACCCCAACTGATACTCCACCTTAAGGCTTAAACTGCCTTTGAGAATGTGGTTTTCTTTTTCTAGGGACACATCATCAAAATGAAATGGAAGTCATGTGTATCATAAATTGAGTTACAAACATCCTGAACAAGTTTCAACCTTAAGAGTCAGGACTAATCTCGAGGGAGTCATGGCTCGATGCATGAGCGTGTTTTTCTTAGTAGAAATGAATCTGTTGATCCTTATTCCTCTCATGAAGTCTATGTAGATTGTACATCGTAAGGCATGATAAAAATAATTGACGTATTTGAACTATTTGACATGTATCTGCTCAAAGAGGAGCAGTCTTAATAAGAATGACAAGCTTGGGATATGAAGAGGGGTCCCCATGTGTTGGTTTTACATCTTTTTGATCTTATCTTGCAGGTACGACGGTAATGTGGGGCTGCGCAAAAGTGAACGATACAAGATGCATTCTAAGCTTATAGTAGGAGTTTCATTGGGAGTGCTTGTGCTTCTGATTATTCTACTTTTAGGAAGTTTGCTGTTACTCCGCAAGCTTCGAAGAAGAACAGCACCTTACCAGAAAAAAGGTTCCCACTCGACAAACCTGCTTGATATTTCTCTTATAGCACCACTTTTTTTCCAAACTATTTCATGTCTTGTGGACCTTAGGCGGTTCTCTGCAAATCAGCACCAAGCGCTCTTCTGGCTACTCGATTGGCAAGGGGGATGAAGGCATGGCCTACTATTTATCTCTCTCCGAGCTGGAAGAAGCGACGAATAACTTCTCTAAGAAAATTGGTAAAGGCAGCTTTGGATCAGTCTTTTATGGGAAGATGATTGACGGCAAAGAAGTGGCAGTTAAGATCATGGCCGAGTCATCTACACATGGGAATCAGCAATTTATGACCGAGGTAGGTTGTTGGCCTATTATTGGATTGATCTCGTTGTGTTCATGTGACTTTGAATTGCTAGTTGTGTTCATGTGACTTTGAATTGCTAGAAATGAATTGATCGTAGTCCAATTAAGATCCCTGTGATTTTTATGTTGCCAGGAGAACTATACACTCTACCTAAACAACTTTAAAAAACAAATGAGGGAGAACGAAGACAGTTTACATGTGAAAATATACTCGATTTTACCGTCTTTGTAAATATGGACAGGTTGCCCTCTTATCAAGAATTCATCACCGAAATTTGGTCCCTTTGATCGGGTACTGCGAAGAAGAACATCAACGGATCCTCGTTTATGAATATATGCATAATGGAACATTGCGAGATCACTTATATGGTTTGTTCTTCTGTCCAGGCGTAAGAAAAGTTCACTTTTCCAGTCTTTCTCCATTAATCATTTATTCACAGGTTCTACGACTCAAAAGCACTTGGATTGGCTGGCTCGGCTGCACATTGCAGAAGATGCAGCTAAAGGTTCATCCTACCTAAAAAACTATGTTCTTTTTTCTCTGAATATCAGGAGGCCGTCTTCAAGCTTTTTTTTTGGGGAAATGAATTGATCATTTTTCAGGGCTTGAGTATTTGCACACGGGATGCAGCCCGAGTATCATTCATCGAGATGTAAAAACTAGCAACATACTCCTCGACATCAATATGAGGGCAAAGGTTTCCGACTTTGGACTCTCGAGGCAAGCCGAGGAAGATTTGACCCATGTATCAAGCGTTGCTCGAGGAACCGTAGGCTACTTGGATCCTGAGTACGCAAATTATTTATTGTTTTTCCTTGACGCATTTCAACCCCTCCCCCTACACCTGCTCATAAGCATGATCATGAACATATGAAAATGACAGGTACTATGCTTGTCAACAACTTACCGAAAAGAGCGATGTCTATAGTTTTGGGGTCGTGCTGCTCGAACTGATCTCTGGGAAGAAACCAGTCTCACCAGAAGACTATGGCAATGAATTGAACATTGTTCACTGGGTATGTAAGATCTTCACTTTCAACAGATTATCACAGTTCTCGAGTCTGTACACGATCAATTTGTTTCTACAGGCAAGGTCCCTGGTCCATAAAGGGGATGTGACGAGCATCGTAGATCCATTTTTAGAAGGAAAAGTCAAAATAGAATCGGTGTGGAGAATCGCTGAAGTTGCCATACAGTGTGTGCAGCAGCATGGAGTTTCCAGGCCAAGGATGCAGGAAGTCATCTTGGCCATACAAGATGCAATCAAGATCGAACAAGGTACTGAAGGAAACCAAAAGCTATCTTCAGGCAGTTTAAAAGCACAATCATCTCGAAAAACTTTGCTGACCACCTTTCTTGAAATTGAGAGCCCCGATGGTTCCCTCCTTCCCTCTGCAAGATAAGGCCCCGACAACTCCAACATGACTTTCAGGTAATGTACGATAAAACGTTAAGATACCGATACCGTGACTGAAATATTGTTTGATAGGAACAGAACAGTAGGAACACTGACAACACATCTTTTACCTTTCACCATTCTCTTATTGTTTACTTGTTCAAACCTGCACAGGAAACACAATGACCAATTGTGAGAAACTCAGGACATAGAATACTTTATCTTTTTCCATGCCATATTATAGATATGCATTGGTTTGTGAACGATAGCTATCTCTTGAATCAGCATACTTTTTAATATGGTTTTTTGAACAGATGAAACATAACTTTGGTTATAGTGAATATGGAACATAATTCAAATTGTTCATAGGGGATGTGATTGATCTGTTATCAATGTCTATATTTTTTTTTTTAAATCAAGTGCTGCTACTGCTGAAGCATCTATCAGGCTTACTTAAGCAAATTTTTTTATCACATACTTTTAATTAATAGGAATATAATTTTTTTTCTTTTGAAACGGATTAGTAATATAATCTTGTGGAGCAAATTCGACCCCAATAAATTTCTCATATATTTAAGATTATCATTAAAATAATATTACAAGTTGATTTTAGAATCCAGTGAATTTGTTTTATTTATTTGTTTATTTTGTCCTTCCCTCTTCAAAGATTCTCTAAAGATTGCCATTGCTTTACACGTAGGTTTTAAATCAATCACTATTAGGAAGATGTTAATGATCATAAAAGTGACACAATCACAATTACTTTTATAATATTTGAGAGGAAAGGATTTAAACAATTGTATTTTTAGACTGCAATAAAATTTTATCTATGGTACTAGATCTTCTTTCTAAGAGAAGCATAAAAATTGTTCTAAAGTGGATGTTGGGGAGTGATTTTGAAATTGTTAAAATCACACGAAAACTTATCATAATCACTAATAATTAATTTAATATTTAAATTTATACCTTTAAATGCAATATTCGTATAGTCAATATTGGTTTTGAATCATTAAAATCTTAGAGTGATTTTGAAAACAAGGAAAGTGTTTTTAACTATTTTGAAATCACTCCTAAATATGTTCTAAGTAATAGTGAGAATGTTGAGTAATATTAGGTCAAAATACTATTTTCGTCATTAGTCATTGTACTTTAAATAGATCTTAGATTTAATAACTCAAGATTATTTTTATTAATCAAAATTAGTTTAATAATAATAATAATAATAATAATAATAATTTTCATACCAAAAAGACAACATAAATATATTTTATACATTTTGTAAAGGAGAGGCTCAAGGAGACTTATTTTTTTATTTTTTTATTTTTAAGAAAACAACCAATTAGAAGCTAGTTATAAAGACCTAAATGAAATAAATTCGAAATATACGGACCAAATTGAGATTTTAATCTATATAATGATAAAAGGTTATTAAAATGAAAAGGAGAATTAGGTAAAAGCAGAAGGGAAGGCAGTGCTTTTGGCCTTGTGTTAAGCGTCTTAAGAGTGATGGCAAAATGTTTGTAAAAAGAGAAATAAAGCGACCAATTATAAAATGTTAATCTGAGAAGTTTGACTATGTATACATAGAAAAACGAGAAGATTATGAAATCTAATTAATCAATTATGTTGCATACAAAATTTAAAAAAGTTATTTTTTACTTAAAAAACATTATTACGGATTCATCATATCTATTAATGCAATTTGTGGAACTGCACATGCGAACCATTAGGATAATCACTATTTTTTCAATTAATTAAAAACTCAAAATCAAACCAGAATGGGAATATAATTTCTTTTTATATATATAAGTAAAATTAGTATTGAAAATATGACATTGTATAGACTTATCGCTAAAATAAACATAGCTCACTTGTCATAAAAATATGTGCGATTAACCTTGAGATTCTCTTATCCCATATTTTCAATATATATATACATAATGATAGAGGTATTTGATTTCATAAAATCAACAATACAAAAATAATTCTCTTATCCCATATTTTCAATATATATATACATAATGATAGAGGTGTTTGATTTCATAAAATCAACAATACAAAAATAATATTGAAGATGGTTAGAGGTTTTTAGGTGATTATGTTTGTAGATAGTTTAATTAATTGATTATTATTGGCTTACAAAAGGTAATACTAAATATATATTAATAAGAGTTATTTATTAATGTTAGTTATATTAAGAAAAATTAGATACTAATTCCTCTATTGACTCTTTAACATAAAATAAATAAATAAATAAAGTTTCACATATTTATGGAAGTGTTGTTGCATTAAACTAAAAGTTGATTATTTGAGGCAAAATAAAATTAAAAGTTTCACAAGTTTAGTTCAAACGACAATTTGAGCATATTTTAATTGTTTGAGGCATATTTTACCAAATATAAAGTTAGAAGTTTGACTTTTACCCTTATGTGTTGAATTTGAAATGAGAAAAGAAAACTAGCATTGAATTTTTTTCCAAAATATTTATTTTTTAGAAGTACTTTTGTAGAAACTCAAACCTATTCATTACCCTCTAAAAAATGTGTGTATTCGTTAAGAAAACTATTTTTCTTATAAAATGATTTTCTTTCTTTTTTTTTTATTATAAATATTATCAATCTTCTTCCTTATGATAAAAGCATCTGAAAAGCTGGAAACAATTTTAGGAATTGATGAATGATTAGTAGGTGGAATTTAATTTCTAACCTCTATAAAATTGATTTGAACTTAATAATATTTTGTGCCAAACCCATCGTTTTGATTTGGTAGATTAACCAATATAGGCCATGAACTTATAGCCTTAGGGCAGCTTCATCATTCTTCAATTAGCCCAACTAATCTTAAATTTTAAATTAATTAATTGGGCACAATTCATTTTTGATTAAATATTGGTTTTCTTTTTGTAAACAATTAAAATAATAGTTCTACTTTTCAATAATGGAAGGCAGAAAAATATATAATATGTGTTAGGAAAAAAATTCTTCTTCTTTATTTATTTATTTATTTTTAAAAAAAAAACAAATTGAATATTTAAAGGCTAGGCTAGGCAACCAGCTTCACAAGCAATAAAGGAATATGTTTTGGGTGGATAAGAATGAAAATCAAGCTTTATCAAAAAGGAAAAAAGAGAAAAAATAATAAAAAATAAAATTGAAGCCATCCCCCAACAAACCCATAATGGACTCTACCATTCGTCTTCTTCATCAATCATCATATCATATCTCGGCTGAAACTTGTTCTTCTTATATGAAAGCTTTTCCTGACCACAGAGGCCGAGTAAAGGTCATTTCACTGCCACCCTCCATTGACTAAAGGACAAAGCGCTTTAAAAGCAAGAGAAAAAAAAAGAAAAAAAGCTTCTTTTTGGGTTTCGAAAGTAGGTCTGGGGCTTACCTTCTTCATCTTCAGTCTCTTCTTTGGTTTGGGATTTTGGGTCATAGGTTTTTAAGCCAGGGCTTCTTCTTTCGCCATAGTCCACTAAGAAAACGAACTTCACGCTCTGGTTTTCTTCTTTTGTCTCTTGTTTCGATCGGTTTCTTGCAGAAGAGGGAAGGGAATCTTTCAGATTATGTATTATCAGCTCGAAAAATTCTCTCATCAGGATTCTCTGGAAGTCTTAGAGGCGGATATTCAGTATGCAAATTCTCTGTGAGTCTTCCCTCTTCTTTTACCCCTTTTAATTGTATTAAGTACTTTTCTCAATTTCCCCTTTTCAATCGTGATGATGGACATCCTAGTTTTGTTTCTACCTGGAAGCAATTGTAAGGGTAGTTTGCCTTTTCCCTAAATAGAATGAAACTGCGTTTTGAAAGGGGGTACAATACCTATAAACTGTTGTTTGTTGGGGTTTTGATGGTGCCCTTCTTAGACGTCTAATTGTTTTTGGTTTTATTTTTGGTCTTTAGGGCGGCTGCAATCCCCATGGCAAAAGGGGGTACCTATCTTCAAATGAAGTTGGTTTATAGTCACTTGGCTCCCATTGTTCTGTTTTTGCTACAATGGATGGATTGTTCTTGCACTTGCTTGCTTCCTAGATATTTAAACCTCTTCCACATACTTGTGTACAAGGTCTGTTGGCTTTTGTAGTTGTAGATTATTGATGACTATATGAAGTTTCTTTCGACTGCATCGATATCAATTATGATATGGTATCTTATTGCTGATCTTTTTATCAATTCAGGTATATCCAGAGGGAAAACAAAAACGAAATATATCCAGCCATGGAAGGAAGGCTACTATTAGGGACTTCTATGGTACTGACTTGTTAAGTTTGTGAGCTGATGTTCTTCCCTTTTTAAGTAGTTATGTGTATTCTGATCTTGTGTGTTTCCTCATATTTTGAATTCCAGCTATAATATTGCCTTCGCTTCAGCGAATCCATGGTAGCTTGGATAAGTTTGACGATTGCAAGGATGGGCATCACTGGATTGAGATGTCTAGCAAGAAGAGAGGTGATAAAGATGGTAGACTCATGAACATCGATATGAAGCGAGAAGATGAGTGTGGTATTTGCTTGGAGCCATGTACAAGGATGGTTTTGCCGAATTGCTGTCATTCAATGTGCATCAAATGCTACCGAAATTGGTAAAAAAAAAAGTCTCATTAAGCATCTTCATTGTTTATGAATTACTTTGAAGTGGCCTCTGTGCTCAATTGCTCTTTCTTCCTACATTACAGGAACACAAGGTCAGAGTCATGTCCATTTTGTCGTGGCAGCTTAAAGAGAGTCAACTCAGAGGACTTATGGGTGCTCACCTGTAGCGATGATGTGGTTGATGCCGAAACTGTTTCCAAGGAGGACATGTTACGCTTTCATCGCTATATAAACAGCCTTCCAAAAGATTATCCAGATGCCCTCTTCGTAGTATATTCCGAATATCTAATTTAGTTCAGATTTCAGAGCAAACTGTATAGAGGGAAAATCCCGACGCTAAATGTAAAGGTCAGAACATATCCTCTCTGCTTCATATAGAATAATTGATCACATGACATGCTTAGTTAGAACTAATAATGAATCAATGTAAGATGCCAATCATCTCCGCATCTCGGCTCATGTATCTTATAAACTTGAAAGTGCCTTTTCTAGTGCACTAATTGTCAATAAAGATGAATTTGGTCTCCGATGGATTATATCATATGTTTTGTTGGCATGGATCTGTTCTGATCTTCAAAAATCTAGAATTCACTGTGTAATTTGTGGGGTCTTCTCTGGAACTTCAACTCTCGGAGCTTATCGTGCATCATAGGATATAAGTCCTCCTGTTCTTTTCGTTTGGGGTTATAATTATATCATCATCAATATAGCTTTGATCAATAATCATGGTTGGCCAAAGTACAACAACTTGAAAGAGAGTAATCTGCTGTCTTAAGGAATTGACAATCCACTTTGAAAGCAATGCCCATTGCAGAAAACAGACTAAGATAGAGAAAACCGTGGAGATATTTCTCTGCCAATAGCATCATCTTAGAGTGATTGAGATTCTGAAATCTAAGTTCTAAAACAAGTGGTTAACAGATTGACTTGGATTGCAGGAGTTTGAATAGCCTTTTCTTTCAGCACACATTTGAGTTATTCATGATGCTAGACTACACATTGAAAAATGAATACTTGTACTATTTTCCATTCTATTTTCAATTCTGGGAGCCATACGACGTACATCCTCACATTGATCATCGCTCGCTGTTATCATCTAATGAGCATAGAAAGGACATTTAAATGAGACTTAAAGGGCTTAATTTAATCAAAATTATCTTGCTTTGCTTTCTTAGGATTAAAAGTTTTCTGAAAGAGGTTGCCCTTGTTTGTTTAGTGAAAAAGCTTTGTGAAATGAGTATTATTGTTTCTTTTATAGATGTTTGATGGGTCATGCGTATGCCTATTCTCATTCAACAAAATCTCCAACCAGACGCTTAAAGTATTTGTGTCACTGCCATTTTGTTTAGTTCTATGCTCAAATTGACGTCTGTACTAAGTTTTGTTTTGTTATACATATTAATCAAAATTCAAATTAATATATTAATTTGATTGATTAAATAATATTTTAGGAACTAACCATCTTGGGTTAGCTTGATGGTATTAGAACCAGTGAAGAAAGCAAGGACTTCGAAAAAATGAATTAAAATGTTTCTAAAACTTAAATGTCTAAATGTCTCAAAGTTTGGGTTAAGTGAAAAAAAAAAAAAAAAAATGAAACAACATTTGTAAAGTTCTCTAAAACTTTGAGATGAGATCGATTGAATTGAACCTACCATTGCAATCAATATTTCTCGAGAGAAAAAATAGTTTTTTAAAAAAAATATATTGGAGATTTTAGATATTAAGAGAGTGCAATAAATTCTAAACATATTAGAAAAAAGATTTCCAGTTGCTCGACCAGAGGTATGCTTTGTAACGTCGGACGAAAAATATCAATAAAACCAATTTCCCAATTTTACAAATAATATCATATCAAGTCATTTACAAAAATTGCCAAATTTTACTTAAAACAGATTACGAAATTTTCAATAATTTTCTAATAATGGAAAAGTTTTTTTTTTTTTTGACAAAGTAATAATGGAAAGTTTTTGGAACATTGATTAAGCCTGAATTTATATTATCAACCTCCAAATTAAAATTATAAAAATAAATGGATCAGTAAAAATAATTCCCTTTTTGTTCGCATAAAGAATTCCGCCAACATTTTAATTTAAAATTATTATTAAATAATTACAACCCACAGGCCAGAATTTTATTGTGACTGTGTAGAAACAAAAATGAACGTTTAGGATTCGAAGAGACCTTCGACTCCTTTAACCGATCGGCTTCAAACTAAATTACAGCAGTGTCCACCTGAGCCCAGCGATTGAGACGAACGATGGCGCTAATTCAGATCAATTGTTTCGCGAAGTGACTCGCGTCAAACTATGCAGATTCACGTGGAACAGTTCGTCCAGTCGTTGTTCCAGTATTCATACCTGACGATTACTCATCCATTGTATGGAATCGCCACACTGATTTTGCTGGTTTCCATTTCTTTTACGCGCCATTTGAATTTATTTATTGTTTTTTGAATTTGTAATTCAACGAAGTGGGGTGTTGAATCGTTGTTTTCAAGGGTTTAGTGGTTATTTGATTCAATTTAGGTTTCCTTATTGAGCTTCTTTGATTTGCTAGTATTGGTTTTGTTCTCTTTGAGATCTAGTTCTCGTCGAGAGGTTAGGGCGGTTGGGCTATGAGATATCGACATGTCTGAGAATAATTATCCAGAGCAGGCGCTGCAGAGTTCAGGAAGCGGAGCTGAAGATGGAGCTGAAGGGGTGGAGAGTGCGGTCAATGTTAATGTTGGGGATTCATCCTCTGAGACTGCCGCGGATACTGTTTCCGAGAATGACTCCGTTTTGCAGTCCTCTGAAGTGTCCACTGGATTTTCCCCTTCTGAACCCAACCAGGTTAGTGTAGTGTAGTATTTATTTACATGCAGAAGCTGCAGAATTTTCTTAATATGAATTTTCCTTGTCAATTAGAGAAGAAAATGATAGTTAAATGCTTTGAAGATAAGATTATCTTTAACATGGGGTTTAGGGATCAACGTTGTCGCCAGTGGGTTCTCTTACCGAAGTTGCAGAGAACTCTGGACAAGATGGCCCTGACGGTACTGTAGTAGTCGAAGATGCTGGAAAAGAAGATATGTTTGTGGACTGCCCGGACGAGTTAGTTGGCAATGTTGATGGCAGAGAAGTAGTAGCAGCTGCTGAAATTCAAGGTAGTTTGATAGAGGAAACGCCTTCTGATATGCAACAGGAATTACAGTATGAGGTAGAAAAGGTTTCTCTGATGCACGAGGTGGAAAACATGAGGGCCACTCTGAATAAGACCATTTTTGAGAAAGAAAATGTCATACACGACTTTGAGGTTCATAACCACCCCCTCCCAGTTGTGGTTGCATGCTTTTGGAATGGCATTAAATTTTTTTTTTTTTTTTTTTTTTGTGGGTGTTTGATTTGCAGGAAGAAAGAGAGGCTTTTGTGCAAGAACTTCTTATCATTTGTCGCCAACTCAAGACTGCTACTAATCAACCATCGATGCTCAACATTACCGGCAGTCAGTTGAATGAGAGCCTTCATTTGCGCGGAATCGAGCATGTGGAGGAAAACACTCTGGGTACTAATACCACATTGAAAGACCTGGTAAACGAATGCTCACAATTGGTTAATAGGACTTTAGATGAACGGTTGCAGTATGAAGCTACTATAGGAGAACTCCGCACTAACCTTTTAATGAAGGATCAAGAGATTGAATATCTTAATGCAAAGGTTGTTGAATTTTCGGTGTCTGATGAAGTTGTTCGCTCTTATGCAAATTCAATTGAAGATTATATGAAAGTTTCATCAGAAAAGGAGAGGGATATGGAAGCCACATTAGACGGAGTGTTAACTTCTCTCAACTCAGTATTGAATCAGCAACATCTTCTTGACGATTCCATATCAGAAAAAACACGTCATGTTGAACGAAGCACCTCTCTGTTAATTGATGATTATAACAAAATCCTTCTGCATATCAATCAACTCCAAAAATGTTTATCTGGGGCAGAGTCAGACATCATCTTTACAGAAATTGGAACAGTTTTGGCCTCTGCTCGTGATGAGTTAACTGAGCTCAAAGCTAAAGAGTTAAGCAATGTTGAAAAAATATATCATTTGGAAGATGAAAATAGAAGATTAGCAGATGAGCTAGACAATTACAGATTGACATTTGAGACTGTTAATGGAGAACTTGAAAAGGCAAAGAGTGAGCTGGAGCAGGAAAGGATAAGGTGTGTTAATACTAAAGAGAAGTTAACAATGGCTGTGACAAAAGGCAAGGCATTAGTACAGCAACGTGATGCATTAAAGCAGTCTCTAGCTGAAAAAGGTCACGAGCTTGAAAAATATTCCATTGAACTACAAGAGAAATCAAATGCTTTGGAGGCTGCCGAACTAATTAAGGTTGACTTGGCTAAAAATGAAACTTTAGTTGCTTCACTTCAGGAAAATCTGTTGCGAAGGAATATGGTCCTCGAAAATTATGAGGATATTATATCTCAACTTGAAGTTCCTCGGGAACTTAAATCAATGGACAGTATGGAAAGACTCAAGTGGCTTGTGGACGAGAAGAAAGTTCTGGAGGCTATTTTATTGGAGTTCTATAAATTAAAAGATACTGTAAACTTATCTGATTGGCCAGATTTGATTGCACCTTATGACCTGAAATCTTCTGTCAGTTGGCTTAAGGAATCATTTTTTCAGGCTAAAGAAGAAGTAATGATCTTACAAGATGAACTTGCTAAAATAAAAGAAGCAGCACAAGGAGAGATTGACCGCATAAGTGCATTACTTTTAATCAAATTGCAGGAAAAGGACTATCTCCAGGAGCAGTTGGATGATTTGTTAAACAAATACGAAGAAGTCAGGATAAAAGAGCATCAGACTTCATTGGAGAAGGCTCAAATCATAACAATGTTACAAGAAGAATCTGGAGTGACGACAGATGATGGAGGGATCAGTGAAACTTCGTTGGATTTGAACTTGCTTGTTTACAGGTGCTTTCAGAGGATAAAAGAACAGGCTTGTGCTTCTGCTGAAATCTCTGGTGAATATGTGGAATCTTTTGAAAAGGTTCATGCTCTTTTGTATGTCAGTCATCAGGATTTGATGCTCTATGATATAATTTTGGAAGAGGAGTCTTCTAATTTGAGTAATTGCTCAACTAGGTTAAAATCAATATCTCAAGAACATAGAGAAATGAAAGAGGAAAATGACTCTTTGCAGAGGGATCTCCAGAGATCAGAGGAGAAATATGCCATGCTAAGGGAAAAATTGTCCTTGGCAGTTAAGAAAGGCAAAGGACTGGTTCAGGACAGGGAAAATATGAAGAGTCTCTTGGATGATAAGAACATAGAAATAGGAAAGTTGAAACTACAATTAGATAGTCTAGAATCAACAGTTGCTGATTGCAGAAATCAAATCAATTTGTTGTCTATTGATACACAACGCATTCCGGAGTTGGAGTCTGAACTTGGTATCTCGAAGGACAAATGCAATCAATATGAACAGTTCTTGTTGGAGAGCAATAATATGTTGCAGAAAGTAATTGAATCAATTGATGGAATTGTTCCTCCCATTGATGTTGTTTTTGATGAACCTATAGCAAAGTTGAAGTGGATTGCAGAATACATTAGGGAATCTCATGATGCTAAGATACATACTGAACAAGAATTGGAGATTGTTAAAGGGGAATCGAGTACAATGGAAAGTAAATTAGGAGATGCTTTAGCTGCTATGAAATCATTGGAAGATGCATTATCATCCGCTGAGAACAACATTATTCAACTTTCTGAGGAGAAAAGGGAAATAGAATCTAGTAAGACACGCATTGAACAGGAGTTACAGAAAGCATTAGATGAAGCCTATTCCCAGTCCAGCATGTCTGCAGAGGTTTCTTTATCCATGAGCCTACTTCAAGAGTCGTTATCACTGGCAGAAAATAAAATATCTGTGCTTGTCAAAGAGAAAGAAGAAGCTGAAGTTTGTAAGGTCACCGCAGAGATAGAGTCTAATAAAGTCAAGGAGCAGGTTGCTGTTCAGACAGATAGATTGGCGGAGGCCCAGGGAACTATAAACACATTAGAAAAGACATTAACTGAGCTTGAGGCCAAGGTTGCTTTGCTGACGGAACAGAATGCTGAAGCACAAAGTGCCATAGAGAAGCTAGAGACTGAGCGAAAGATATTGCAAGAGGAAGTCAGCTCTCAAGCAAGCAAAGTTGTTGAGGCGGTGGAAATGAGAAAATCCTTGGAAGATTCATTATTTAAGGCAGAAAGTAAAATTTCTATAATTGAAGGAGAGAGGAAAAATGCTGAAAATGAGTTATTTGCTCTAAATTCCAAATTAAATGCATGCATGGAAGAGTTAGCCCGGACAAATGGCAGCTTACAGAGTAGATCTGTAGAGTTTGCAGGCTACCTCAATGATCTTCATAAGTTTATTGTAGATGAGACATTGTTGACTGTGGTGACAGGATGCTTTGAGAAGAAGCTTGAGAGTCTAAGAGAGATGGGTATCATTTTGAAGAACACCAGGGATTGTCTTGTTAACAGCGGCATAATAGATTCTCATAATCACCATGCCGTTGAGGTAATTTTCCATGCTTTCTTGGATATCAAGATTGGTAAACTACAATCTTCTATTATTTTCAACAAGTGCATACAAATTTTTTTCAGCGTCCCAATCTGTTTATGCTGTTCTCTGTCTTTAATGTTTGCATATTTTGGTAGCTTATTTGTTTGGTTCGGCCTGAATTCTTTTTACGCCTGTTTTTCTATTGTATTCTTCTTCTTCTTCTTCTTTATAAATGCAATTTTCTTATCGGAAAAAGAAATCTTCTTCTTCGTCTTCTTCTTATTATTTTATTTGGAAGCTGCATTTTCTTTTCTAGATGCAGCCATTTGATGGTTTTTTGAATCTTTTAACAGTGGCACACAAAATCTAGTATTTTCCTTTCCCCATAGGGCACGTTAGGGGTGTTCAAAAAACTAGATCAACCCAACCTAATCCATACGGTTTGGGTTGGGTTATCAACTCATTTGGGCTGGTTTGGGTTCAAATACATGAAAATGTTATGAGTTGGGTTGGGTCATGGTTTTACCTAAAACATCCCAAACCAACCCGAATTTATTATTAACTTTAAAATGTATATATTTTTTACTTACGAATGTATGATAAAATTATAGATATATATTTATTTTAGTTTTATTAGTTTTATGTTTCTTTGGATAATTTTTTCTCCAACAACTCCTAAAAACAATTTTTTAGTACTTTGGAAAGAAAATTTTCATAATTTAAATTGAAAATGGTTGTTAATTCTAATTCAATATATGAAAATAATTAAATAAATTTTTTACATATTAAAATTTTACTTCGTTTTAGAACAAAATTTAGGTAAATGATCCAAGTAACCTGAACCAATCCAACCCAAATGATTCATGGTTGGGTTGGGTTCATTTTATAATAAGGATTATTTGGGTTGAAGAAATTTACAATCCGAACAATTGAGTTGGGTCTAAATCAACCCAACCTACAAACACCCCTAGGGTACATTGATGTGTCTGCTCTCGCATTGTAGAAATATGTGAAGTATCTAATTAGTTATTGTCCAATATTCCGTATGGATTCTTTTCTGATTACATTTTTTTTTTTATTTAATCCAGGATTTGAATGTTATGGAAACCCTCTCTCATGAAAAGCTCCTTGATTTTGCTGTTGAAAGTGAAAGTTGTAAGGTGGTTGTTGAAGATGATGTTGGTAATATTTCATCATCTTTTAAAAAGATTATGGAAGGAATCTGGTTAAAGAACAAAAAGTTCACCGATTATTTTGAAGGTTTCTCATCTTCAGTGGACGGGTTTATTGCTGATCTGTTAAAAAATGTGGAAGCAACAAGGGAGGAAATAGTTTTTGTGTGTGGACACGCTGAGTCCTTGAAAGAGATGGTGAAGAATCTGGAAATGCATAAACAGGAACAAGAAATTACCAGAGTGGTGCTGGAAGATGATGTGTCACTTCTACTGTCTGCTTGTGTTGATACAACAAAAGAACTTCAGTTTGAAATGACCAACCATCAACTTCTAATCAACTCCATTCCCGAACTTGACAACTTGAAGGATACCATATCCATGGAAAATAGTGAGACTAGTGGAGCTTTAGCTGCAGAGTCTCGAGCACAATCATCTGGTAGTAAATCAGCTGCCGCTGCAGAACAATTATTATCTGCTAGTAGAAAGGTTCGATCTATGTTTGAACAGTTTGAAAGCGCCAGCAAGGTTGCAGCTGGTAGAATACAAGATATGCAACATACATTGGAAATAGCTGAGGCAACTACTGAAAAAATTAGGGAGGAAAAGGACTTGAACCAAAATATGGTAGTTAAGTTGGAGACTGATTTACAACTATTGCAGAGTTCCTGTGGTGAACTTATGCGTCAACTGGAAGCTTGTCAAGCAAATGAAGAAAAGTTGAAAGAAAGGGAAGCTGAAGTTTCATCATTGTATAATAGTGTGCTGGTGAAAGAACAAGGTAAACCAATCTTCTTCTTTCTTCAAGTATTTGTAGAAGTTTTCCATGATCTTTTAAAAATCTTCTGATGACTTATTTATGTTTTTCTCAGATGCAGAAAACTGCGTTTTGTCAACAATGCAAATGAAAGCCCTCTTTGAGAAAGTTAGAAAGATTGAGATCCCTTTGCCAGAATCAGAATACCTAGATCTGGAAAAATATGATTCACCTGATGTAAAGAAGCTCTTTTACCTAGCTGATTATGTTTCTGAGTTACAGAATCAGCTCAACTTATTATCTCATGACAAGCAAAAGTTGCAGTCTACAGTAACTACACAAACACTTGCATTTGAACAGCTGAAAGAGGAGGTTGATAAAGCATCGAGGAATCAGCTTGATTCAGAGAAGATGAAGAAAGATCTCTCGGAGGTTTCTTTTTCTTTGGTGCAAATGATTAGTTTGTTGGATAGTAACTACAGTGGAGATTCGAAGTCAGATGGCTTGAAGGGACTAGTAAGAACTTTAGGAAAGCAGATTCAGGATATGCTCTCAGAATCTGAAAATTCAAAAACCAAATTTGAGGAACTGAGTAAGAAGTTAATTGGGAGCCAAAAAGTCGTGGATGAACTAACTATCAAGAATAAGCTACTTGAAGAGTCACTTCAAGGGCGGACATCTCAACCAGAGATCATCAAAGAAAGGAGCATCTTTGAAGCACCTTCCTTTCCTTCTGGATCAGAGATATCAGAGATTGAAGATGCGGTACATATCTATATATTAGGAAGATTGAATTTACTTGTGAGAAACAACAACATAATAATAATTGTTTAGGTTTTTAAGATATGGAATATAATTTGTTTGCTTGGGTCAGTCGCGATGGGCAGTTACTGTATTATCCATCAGTACAAGATTAGGATGCTGTTTTTGCGAATTTTTAGATGTGCGTTCCATATAAATCTCTTGGCATGAAATTCTGTGGATCACATCTTCCACTGTTTGGAATTTTGCAGGGATCAGCTGGGAAAAGTGCAATGCCACCTGTTCCATCGGCCTCAGCTGCCCATGCACGAACTTTGCAAAAAGGCTCAACTGATCATCTTGCAATTGACGTAGAAACAGAATCTGATCGTTTAATAGAAAAGGGCATGGAAAGTTACGAAGACAAAGGTTTGTTATAAGTTTTGCCTGTTTGTTTGATCAATTTCAAAACTTGGAGAATTTACGTCTTTTTTCTTCAGGTCACGTGTTCAAATCACTCAATACATCTGGTCTCATCCCGAGACATGGAAAATTTATTGCTGATCGAATTGATGGAATTTGGTAAGTGCTAAATTTCCTCGAGGCAGTACTATGTTTTTTCACAGAAACACACGCTTCATCTGAACTCGTCTGAATTATCATAGTATTGTTAATAGACTATGGTCTCAACATGATTATATTTATTGAAACTCGACGATTTCCTCCCCACCATATAGGAAAAATGATTAGATGGCAATCGCAGCTCTGTTTGGCTATACCTAACTACCATTTTCATTAAACTATCAAATGACAAAGTATACTCAAATTTCTAGCCTTTCGATAAGACACGAGTATTCCTGATGCTAATCCCTTTGCAGGGTTTCTGGTGGGCGAATTTTAATGAGTCGTCCAGGCGCGAGGCTCGGCCTCATAACATACTGGTTCTTGTTACACATATGGTTATTGGGAACCATTTTGTGACCAAATAGACGACCATCCACCACCTAAGGGATTTTCTTCATGTGTCGGTAATTTGTATCATATATATTGCAACCATCCTTTTCTTCAAACTTTTTCTTGGTTCATTTATTGACTTCATTAGATTATGCCTGTTGTCACGCCTATATTTGATTCTCGGGACTCAACTTTTAGGAGTTCAGAGAACTCACTTCTTTTTTGTACTTGGTAGATGATAGATCAAGTTATAGATGAATAATAGAATATAGGCCTTGATACTTTCCTTTTCATTTCTGTACTTCGATTTACACTTTCATTGACCATTTTCTTCAGTTTACATGGTCAATTATGTAACTTTCTAAGATACCAAGGCTCCAACTTATTCCTAGTAGCTGGCTGTTTAAAAGTCGATGTATAATTCTTTCTAGAAAAAGACTCAACGTCTTGTTTTTTTGGGAAATATTTTCCCTTTTTTTTAGAACAAAAATATGTTTGCAGACAATTATTCCTTCCTCCGAAAACATAACTTGTACTGTTGTAGATGGTTTGGTCCTTGTCCTTTTAGTTGGACCCAAGTTTAAATTCTTCTTTGGTACTTTTAGTTTTAGTTCATTATGGTCCTTGTAATTTCAAAATATTCATTTTGGTCTCTGTATTTTTAAAAATTTTTATTTTGGTCTTTGTATTTTCAATTTTTATTCATTTTGGTTCCTATACTTGTAACTTTAATTCTTTTAGTTCAAGAATACAATGACCAAAATGAACATTTTGACCGTATAGAGATCAAAATGAATCAAAGTTAAAAGTGTAGGGATTAAAATGAACATTTTCAAAGTATAAGGATTAGCTTGAATCAAAATTAAAAGTACATGAATCAAATTAGTATTTAAATCTCATTTCAACTTCTCAATTTTTTTACGGACTTTAACATCCACAATAATATTAGCTTTTACTAGTCATCTTGAACACAAATTTGAAAACAAAACAAGAAATGCTTTTTTTTTTTTCCCTAAAAAATCATTGAAAACAAAAACTATTTTCTTTAATTTCGTTAATGTTGGAAAAATGCATCAATTTAAGGCAAAACACGGCCGTATAAATGGTCAAAGGCGATATAGAATGAACTTTTACAAGTTTCGGTTTACCTTTTCCAATTCTGTCAATTCGTTGTAATGATTTTTTTTTTTTTTTGACCTAGTTATTTAAATAAAAAATCTATTTGTGGGTACGTATTTATGATCATTAAACTTTGAACTGTTTAGTGAATTATGGTAGATTGGCATTAAAGTTTTACATTATTAGAATAGAAAAAGAGCAACCATATGATTATTTTAAAGTATATACTTTGGATTTAAAAATTGAATTCACATTCGGCCATCGTTATTGAGCCGTCAATTTTGAGCCCTTGATTTTTTCTCCTTTTCCTCACAACAGACAACAGTAAAACTCTCTTACGCGTTTAACAAATTGGACTTCGTAAGCCAATTCAACCAAATCCTCTATAAGAAACCCCAAACTTCCCCTTCCTCTTCAACCGCAGCTCTTCTTCTTCTTCTTCTTCTTCAGCTCCAATACTCTTGAATTACCCATTTCCTCAAAACTGCAACCTTCACAAGCTTCAAATATGACAACAGTGAGATTCCACTTTGCCCATTTTACTTGTTTGCCTTGTTTTTTTCGTTGTTTTCCATTTCTGATTTGTTCTTTTTGCAGGCTCAGAGGGCTCCGTTTCTCCCAAAATTTGGTGAGTGGGATGAAAAAAATCCTGCTGCAGCTGAAGGATTCACAGTGATTTTCGACAGGGCACGAGATAATAAGAAGAATGGAGGAGGAACTGGAACTCCAAATAATGTGATACCACAGCAAAACCAAAATCAATACCAAAATAAAAAACATGAAGCTGCTAAGAAGAATCACGAGCACAACTACCCAAGAAAGCAGGTTTGTCTTTTTAAGTTCTGTTTTGTTTTGCACCCCTCTTCATCTGGAAAAATCTCTTACTACTACCACAAATGAGAAATTAAAAGAAAACAATAAAACTAAGAACACAAGAATTAACATGAAAAAAATTTAAACCGGAGAATGAACCACGAACCAGACAAATTTTACTATGTAAAAGATTATTACAATCACATCGAAATCTCTCCCGGACTCCAATTACAACAACATTCTCTCAAAATGTTATTCCACTCACACAATGGAGCTAGTATACCAAGCTTAAATTTTGGATGATTGGAAAGAGAGACATAAGCTCCTTTTATAGTGTTTAAAGCTCATCACTCTCTAGAATCTTTTAGATGCGGACAACTGCACTTCTAATATCTCGTAAAAACCCAACATCACTTTTATAACATACATTTTCCTTCCTAACCATCTGGTTTTCTTTGTTGCAGAAAGGATGGAATTGCTGCTTTTGGTAGTCTTTTTGTGACTGAAAGAACAAAATTCTTCTGTTTGTGGTGGCTTTTTGAGTATTGATGGATGCTGTAGATTCAATTTATTGTGTATATAAAGTTTTTGGGAACTTTTGATGGGGTTTTCTTTCTTTTCATTACATTAATTAAGCTTCTTGGGTTGGCTCCTCCTGTATTAAAAGCATTGTTTATAGAAAGAAAAAGTTGTTATTTTATTGTGCAGCAAGTTTTGGGTTGGCTTCTTCTTGGGCCTCTTTTGTTTTGTTAATTGTAATGCATGATTATTTTGACATGTCTTATTTGATCATCTAACCTGTCTTTTAAATTTAGTGAAGTATTTAAGATTAACGACTCCACGGTAGACTATATTTTGTTTTGAATATTACATCACAAATGAAGCAGGGAAGAATCAAATTTGTGATATGGCACACAAAAGTATTTTGCTTAACAATCTAAATTATGTATAGGTTAACTAAACACTTCACATTTCATTTATTAATACCGATAATTTTTGCCCTCACATTTTGAAATTCAAAAATTTTGTTCTCTTCCTTACATCATCATAAGCCAAAATTACAAAACTATCCTTAATTTTTTTTCCCCCCTTCCTTCTCTTCTTTCCGATTTTCCTTCCTCCATTTGTCGTCGACCATCATAATGTTGTAGAGGTTGTTGTTGCTACTCATTGAAACGTTGCTTGGAAAGTCAAATGCAGCGAAGTGAGAGAGCGAGACAACAAACAACGAGACAGGAGAGATCGAGAATGAGAGAGGATGCCTAAGGAGATAGCCATAGATTAAGAGAGTGAGAGTGTAAGAAAGAGGAGAGCGAGAGAGAGAGAAGATCAAGAGAGTGAGGAGAACGAGAGACCAATTTGAGTGACTGAAGCTCCGTTTTGGTAGTTTCACGCGAATATGACATAAGCAAAATATCAAAATCCCTTCCATTTTGAAAGGTGCGGCATATTTCATTTTTTTTCCTCTAATTTTAGGTCATCCATTTGCGGAACTCAAATTTTAGAGCATAATTTTATTATTTAATGTCAATATCACTATAAAGGAGGAAATTTTAAGAATATAAATTGAAAATATTAATGTTTGAACAAAATTAAGATTTTACAAACATTGTAGAAGCTAAAAAATATGTTTACTTGCTGATACTAAAATAGTATTTGTTAAATTTATGTACCTTCATATTTTAAGAAAATTATTATAAATAGAAAAAATATCAAATATTTACAAATATAGTAAAAATTTACTTTCTATCATAATAGATCAGATAGACACGGATAAAAGTAATAGATGGATGGGTCTATCGCGATAAAATTTTGCTATATTTATAATATTTTCAACACTTTTTTTTATTTTTTGAAAACATCCATTAATTTTATATTATTTTCTTAACAAATGTGGTGATACAAATTAGATGGAGGGGGAAAAAAATGCTAGACGACATGTCGTCTTAAGTAAGACTCGTCAGCACACGATCGCCAATTTAGTCAATAAAATGAGTTTGAATATTGGGACAATATCAGCTTTCAGTCAAACTTCGTCAGTGACGTGGCTGTGGACTCTGAAAAGTGAAAACGAAGACGACCCTAACAACAACAATCATCAATCGATTATTGGAAAGAGAAGGATTGATTGAGTGAAATCAACTGTTAATTGTCAAGAATTTCTTACGAATCAGAATGATTTCATCAAGTTATTGATTTGTTGCATCAAAAGAAGAATGCTATTTATCGGAACGGATGTAAAAGGAGAAGCAAAATGGCGCGCTGTGCCGTCGACGGTGGCTGCCCCAGTGATTACATCGCGATAGCTTTTGCTGCACTTTGTATGACTTTGTGAGTTTCCTTCTTCTGCTCTTTGATCAATTCTTTGTTCTTGCTTCTGCCAGTTATGATGTGATTTGCTTGTTGATTCTCTAACGTAATGCATAAATTTGGATGTTGTTCTCCTTTAACTAGAAAACATCCAACGATTTGGCTCATATTTCTCAGTTTGTTATGTGTATATGTGTTCTTCTTTTTGTTCCTGTTACACTCTGTTCTTCAATGGAGTTGGGAGTGTTCGTACCATTGCGACCATGGTAGCTGAGCTGTGTTCTCCTTTCCATGAGTTCTGGATCTACTGGAGAGGGCTCTAGTGAATCCCGGCCTCTTTGAGTTGTTTCTTTTAGTATTTGATCGTTTTAATTCGAAGCTGAGTTGATTATATCTCTCAGTCCAACTTCTTTCGTTTCTTGGATGAATTGAGTTTTAGTTCGTTTACGTGGAACGTGATTTTCTTTGTAATAAATGGAAAACATCCGCATTTTGTTGCTAGAGAATTGGTTCCTCTTCATTGTTGACGAGTGGGGCTTTGCTGTATTATATTTTAGAACTGAGCTAGTTGGTATTTGAAGGCTAAGCTCTGCCAACATTTTCTCCTGTTGATTTATTGCTTGTTTGTCTGTTTGAATCGGGCATAACATTATCCCCTTTCTTGCTTTCAGGTTGATATTTCGGTCGATATTACCATATGTGATTTACAAGATTCCTCTTCCAAAAGGCAGCCGCTTTTGGATTCCAGTAATTCAAGTTTTTGCTAGCCTCAATCTTCTGCTGTCAATTGTGGTAGGTTATGGAACTATTTGCGTTACTCTCTAATCTTTTTTCCATTTTTCGATTTGAGGTGTAATTTATGCCAACTTGTTGTTTCTCTGTTCAGATATCTGTTAGTTTCCTCAAATTCAAGAGGCAAAGGTGGCGGTCTTGCTATATTTGGGCAGGTTTCAGTACTTTTGTCATCACTAGAATTTAGAAACTTCCTATCAAATAGACTTCTTAAATATTTGTTAATTGTTATTACTTTCTTCCCAAATCTTATTTTCCATTTCTTGCTCTAGTGTGGGTTGAAGGTCCCCTTGGATTTGGTTTGCTGCTGAGCAGTCGGATAACCCAAACCTTCCAACTATATTACATTTTTGTTAGGTAAGTAAACTTAGTTTATGGAATAGAGGACTAGAAAGCTCAGACATTCTGCTATACCTCTCCCTTTCTAATGTTCTCTTGGATTTGATTTTTTATTTTTCAGGCGGCGGCTACCACCCATCAAAACATACATCTTCCTTCCACTAATTCTATTGCCATGGATTTCCGGGGCTACATGTGAGAGTCCTCGAGTTTTATATATATATATATATATCTTGTTTGAACACTGAAATAATGAACTTAATTACTTTAAAACCACTTTGCACGAAATATCAACTCCATCCACTTACTCGATGACAATACTTTATCTTCCTCAATATATTTTATACATGAGGTACCTGTTCAAGATATATATACTTTTGTAACTTCTGATGTGAAAGTTTCAGAAACAAGAATTTGTCATTTTTTTCTGCAGTTATCAATGTCAAGAAGCCTCTAAATTACAGGTGCCACATGGGGCCTCGGTGGATTATTCCAATCATGTCTCTTCATATCCTATATGTTGCTACTTTGATTGTACTTACATGGGCTGTTCGTCATATAGAGTTCAGATTCGATGAACTTAGAGATCTGTGGAAGGGAGTAATAGTCTCAGCATCTTCAATTGGTATTTGCTATTTTAATTTAAACATATTAAATTGAAATTACTAAAATTTCCTCCAAAAATCCTCATTTTTGAAGAATCTTTCTAAAGCTTTCTTTCCTAAAAATATCATTATCTTATCATCCTAATACTATCTTTTTCATATATATATAAAAAAAAATTACATGTTTAATCGTGCACCTTAAAAAAGAACATTTTAAAAAAAGTTGCACATAAGTCCTAGATCCCGAGGATAATTTTGATTTACTGCATGTTGCACTTTAAAAAGACTTTTGTCATCTCTTTGAACTTTTGTAGTGGCATTCTGTTCATACCTTGTCATCTATATCGTTGTCAATCATCTTTTATTATCAAAAACCAATTTATGGAAAGAAAAATTTATTGTGCATTTCATTAGCTGGTCTCTAGTCTGAAGTAAATATATGCATAGATACTTTAGGACACAAAATTTGGGGTTAATTTTTCATTTGTTCTTGGTTCTTCCAGGAGTTTGGGTTTCTGCCTATATTACAAATGAAATCCATGAAGAGATCTTAGGACTCCAGGTTGCCTCTAGATTTCTGCTTTTAGTCATGGTACGGCATCCGTGCTGCTTTACTCTTTTTTTGGTGTCCTAGTGGACTAGCCAGCAAATATGAATATGTGTTTTGGTACCTTGCTTTGACATATTTGATGGTATCAATAGTTCATTTGTAATCTGAGTCATTTTTAGGACTTATGCCAATTTACCTAACATTTCCCAGGCATATTTCACAGGCAAGTATTCTTGTGCTGACCTTCTTCTCCATCTCAAGCTCACAACCACTCCTTTCTCAAATCAGTTTGAGAAAAAGGGAAGCGCTTGAATATGGCTCAATGGGTCATGCTCTGGGCATACCAGATAGTGGATTTTTACTGCAAAGGGAACCAGAAACAGTCATAGATCCTAATGAACCACTGGAGAAATTACTTCTGAACAAAAGATTTCGTCGGTCTTTCATGGCTTTTGCTGACAGGTATTAATTATACTCCTGCGAATAAAGTTGAAGATTCAACTAGAGGATGGTACCAGTAATTAATTTGTTTGAATGCATGCTATGATTGAGTAGTTTGTTGGCTTTGACTTTGTTAGGGGGATTTGTTAGTATCCAAGGTGTTTATATGAGTATAGGGAAGAGGTGGTGATAGAGGGATAGATCATTGGTGAGAGTTTGTGTCAAGCTTTTGGCTCAAGGAGTGTTCACTCTTTTTACTTGTATTTTTATGTGCTTTGGGCTATTCAACATATGTTGGCTTTGTTCAGTTATCTGCTTCCTTGCAACTTCTTCTCATGTAAAATTTTCAATGTCTGTTTTCTTTAGACTTTCTGAACAACTTTGAGGGTTTAATTACTTCATATGTTACCATATTACTTCAGTTTTTTTTTTTTTTCTTCTCAATTGCAGTTGCTTAGCGGGGGAGAACGTGCACTTTTATGATGAAGTGCATGAGCTAGGAAAACTGCCTTTGGACGACCCTGTGAGAAGAATCTATATGGCAAGACATATAATTGACAACTACATAATACCAGGTTTGGGCACTTCGATCTATCCTTGAAACTTAACCAGTACTGCTCTTTTTCAACCTTAACTTTCATTCTAATGTATGCTTGTGAGTAGAGTAAAAGCTTTTATTTTTATTGGCACACATAAAAGATGTCACTCCTTTTTGAACTGGACAGATGGCTTAAAAATCACTCTTTCTTTGCTTAATATAATTATTTAATGTTTTGGTCACTGTGATTTCAGTTATAATGTGAAAATCAGTTAGTTCATCTATGGAGTACATACTTTCCACTAGCGTTGGCTTCCTACCAACTCAAATAATGTCACTGTACTGTCACTTTGATGTTATTTATTTTTAAATGATTCAAACTCCTTTAACCTTTTTTTTCAAGGAAAAAAAATAGCGTATATGCTTTCATATTTGGTCTTTATCATATTTTATATCAAACCTAAACTCATGATTGCTTGCTCTGTCCTCTTTTGTGTGGGGGAACGAATGATCAACAAACATGAAGGCAACTGGTGATTAAGTCTTAAAAGTTACCATATATAAGTTGGTTATTTATTATCAAATCTTGTATAAAGATATAAGCGACCAATAACTTTTCCTCCTGTTGCACCGGTTTCAAGGACCAAATAATGGAAAACAGGGTGCGAAAAGAAAATAACACAACTCTTAATCTCCATGTTCTGGGATTCAACTTCTTTTTAATGTGCTCAAGTTGGCAGGATTTAACTTGATTTTGTTTATGCTTCTTCACATATGAACTTAAGTGATCTCTGTTTTATTCAAAGCGGCATATTTCATTCATCCAACAGGTGCAACAATGGAGGTGAACATTTCTCACCGATGCCGTCAAGAGATTTTGACCACTTCTGATCTGGCTGATCCCAATCTCTTCAATAATGCACTAAATGAGCTGATACAGTTGATAAAGATGGTAAATATTTCTATTGCACTTCTCACTTTCATTTTCCACTCATTTCAATTTGATAACATCTCTGTATTTTGTCCTGTTATTTTCCTTGAAGAATTTGGCAAAAGATTTCTGGTCATCAATGTTCTTTCTGAAGCTAAAAGAAGAAACAAGTATGAGATCAAATGGGCGAGACCTTGAACAGATAGTGAGTTGGAACCTCTCTCCTAGATTGAGTTCTGTACAAGGCGCTGATGATCCTTTCCACCAAGAGCAATTTCCAAAGGGATCTGGCCATGATAGTACTCACGACTCAGACCACTAAACTTCCTAAGATTTGAATTCTACACATCCCTTGTTCTAGTTGCCTTTACATCTCAAGTTTATTAATCGATTCGTAGCTGAAATTATTTCCTTCTTTTTTACTCACTCACGTGGGTCCAAAGAAAAAAGAAATGGTAAGAAGTTAGAGAACAAAACGTGTTTGTCATTAATCTCTCTACGTCAATAAGGCAAGCTCAGAATTGATAGCGCAGTGACGGGGCAGATAAATATCATGTGATTGTTCTTTTCTTTTAAAGAAATAAGAAGAAAGTTTGTCTTCTTTATGAGTTATGAGCTCCAAGATGTAAATGGTAATTGAGCAATTGATGTCCCCGGAGGATGCTCCAAGATGTAAATGGTAATTGAGCAATTAATGTCCCCCGGAGGATGCAGAATTATCATCTTTGGTTCGATAATCTAGTGGTCCTGCCCATAAGGAGTAATGGCATCGGCGCTTTCATCTTGCAGGAAAGATGGTAACTTTTGATGAATTTAAAGCCCTGAAAATGGACAGGTGGACGGGCTGAAATCACGAACTAGAGCCACTTAGTTTTTCAACAACCCTCCAACTTTTATGTTCAAAATTTAAGACAGTTCATAAATTTACTAAAGTTATATTGTATTTTCTTTTTCCACTACTGCAATTACGAACCGTTGTTGCCGTTAACTCCATAATACTTGTACATTTTATGCATCTCAAATATTGTTTGAAGTAGAAGATTGATAAAATCTTGAGCTCAACAGAAATTACTCCAACAGTACAGTTATAATTTCATTAGTTACCTCTAAGGAAGGAATCTCTGTGTTAGTTTTCTCTCTGATTTCACCATTAATGTCGTATGCTCTTTGGAGGCATACTCACAATCACAACAAAAACATTAACATTTGTAAGTCCCACTTCATTTCTTTGGCATCTTTTTCTTGTTTTGGTTGAAGAGATACGTATAAACTTCCCAATAACATTTAAAAGAAAATGAACATTCACATGAAGTAGGTAACCAAGCAGAGTTTCCTTTTCCTACTCTCTCTCCTCTACTCTCTACCCTACTACTCTCTCTCTCTACTTTTTCTCTCTCCTTATTAAGTAATCAGTTATAACCATGAAAATGAGGTGAAGGCAAGGAAGATAAAAGAAGGAGAAGAAAACAAATCATGCACACAATGAAGGACACATTCTTTCTATCACTCTCCACTCAGCCCATTTGGCTTCTCGCCCTCTCCTTGCTTGGTTTCTTCACCATTCTCCGACACGCCACCAGTGTCGTCCAATGGGTTTTCCGAGCTTTTCTCAGACCCTCCAAGGATCTGAGATGCTATGGCTCATGGGGAGTAATCACCGGCGCGACTGACGGCATTGGAAAGTCATTTGCCTATCAGCTGGCCAGAGCCGGGCTCAACCTTATACTGGTGAGCAGAAGCTCCACCAAGCTTAAGGCAGTTTCTGAGGATATCCAATCTCAGTTTCCTGACACAAAAGTAAAGATCATTGAATTGGACTTCACAGAAGACGATATTAGTGCTGGTATTGCAGAGATTGAGGAGGTGATTGAAGATTTGGACGTGGGGGTTCTGATAAACAACGTGGGGATTACATATCCAAACGCCAGCTTTTTCCATGAAGTGGATGAGAAAGTTTGGATGAATGTTTTTAAAGTGAATGTGAAGGGCACTACTAGGGTTACCAAAGTTGTTTTGCCAAAGATGATTAAGAAGAACAAAGGAGCTATTGTGAATATTGGCTCTGGTGCTGCTGTTATTGTTCCCTCTCATCCTCTCTATGCAATCTATGCTGCTTCAAAAGCGTATGTAATCAAGTTCTCAACTTTCTTCCTTAATTTATTTTCTTGTTACTCTTCTTCTTCGTCTTCTTCTTCTTCTTCTTCTTTGACTGTAAATTATCAGGTACTCCATAATCACGAGGGAAGAAAGTGGAAAAGGAAATAAAGAAAATTTGAGGGAAAAAGTACATCTCTTTCTCTCTCTTCCTGAGAGAAGAACTGTTTACTGAGATGTGGCTTCCTCACCTCCCCCATGCCTCAGCAACTGCCATGTCTTCTTCCAAAGTTTCCTAATTAATTTTTGAGAAACTATTGGCTTTTTCTTTGCATTTTGAGATTAAAAAACGTACAGGTACAGTTGAAAAAGTTTTGGCAGTGGGATTGGTTTATGTATAAAGAAAGTGCTGTTGACAAAGATGTCTTCAAATCAGCTTCATTTGCTTCTGCAGCCACATATACTTAATGAAACACAACTCATTTTTCCATCCACACACCGATCCAATGCCCAACTTTAAAAATCCGTAGGATATTAATTTTCAAGTAGGTAGTAATTATAAATTGAATATATCATTTTTTTAGTCATTTGTTGAGACTATATCTTATTTTTTTACTACTAAATCAACCTATGATGGTTCACTCCTGTCTAGGTTAGAATCTTCTCTTTTCCGATTTGAAGGAAAAAGAAACCCTCCATTTTGATCTTGTTGAATTGTTGAAGACAGAATCTGGTTGTTCTTTTTCCTTTTTCTTTTTTTCAGGTATGTGGACCAACTCTCGAGATCGCTACACGTGGAATACAAAGATAGGGGAATTGATGTACAGTGTCAGGTTGGTAAAACAAGGCCAGAAAAATTCCTTTATTTCTTAGACTACACAATTCTTAAATGTTATTTTAATGACGCGTAACAAAGGTAGTATGGAAAACTGTCCAATCTACTCTCTTTTATTACAAAACGAAATTTTTGTGTGAAATAAATAATCTAGGTGCCATTGTATGTGGCAACTGAAATGGCATCGAGAGTGGCATCGGTGAGCAGAGCGTCGCTGTTCATTCCATCGGCCGATGACTATGTGAGAGCTGCAATTCGCAGAATTGGATACGAGCCACAGTGCACCCCTTACTGGTCTCACTCGCTCCAATGGTGCTTCACTTGCCTGCTCCCAGAGGCGGTTCTTGACACCTGGCGACTGTCCATTGGCTTGCAGAGGAGGAGGAGGAAGGGATCCGACGCCATAAAAGGGATTGAAAGTTGCGAACAAGAATGAAGGACTTGGACTTGGAGAACAATTACTTAAATGTTCTCTTTGCTAAAGTATTAGATTTTTGTGTTAATTCAAGCATAATTCAATGGATAAAGACAACAATCATCATCGTAAAAGTCGATAGTTTGATCTCTCACTTTTGTAACTATTGAACTCAAATTATATATATATAACTCAATGACCTCTTAATTTTGATTGACTAATATTTTGAGAAAAAAAAAAATTCAATTTGATCTTTGGATTTTCTTGAGAGAATGTTAACAAGTAAATAATTTGTCGAGCTGTATATAATTGGACTAAGTGTTTTATACCTAAGTACTCCTTTTAAAGTTGTACGTATGAATCCCTACCCAACTAAAAATATAGGCAAGACATTAATGCTATGAAATTAGATTTTTGAAATTCCAACTCTTTTTTTTTTTGTTTAATTGTGATATTTAAAAAAAAAAAAAATTCAATTTGATCTTTGGATTTTCTTGAGAGAATGTTAACAAGTAAATAATTTGTCGAGCTGTATATAATTGGACTAAGTGTTTTAGACCTAAGTACTCCTTTTAAAGTGGTACGTATGAATCCCTACCCAACTAAAAATAAAGGCAAGACATTAATGCAATGAAATTAGATTTTTGAAATTCCAACTCTTTTTTTTTTTGTTTAATTGTGATATTTAAAAAAAAAAAAGTAAAAGAATGGCATGACAAGTGAGAACTCATCGATGTAAGCGAAGACAGAGTTATTGCATGGAAAAGTTATTTTTTATTTTTATTTTTACAATGAAATGATATTAATTGATGGAATGTCTTGAATTTGTTTATCTAACGCTTCGAATAGCATACCTTAGTAGAAGTTGGAAAGCAATGCACCAAAATCTTATTTGTATCCATTCACACATTATTTATGAGTTTGGTTTTAGAATTTAAAAAGGTGCTCTATGTATAAACTCTCGAACCCTATATTATCTAATACTTCTCTCTAACAATAAATTAATTTCTCCCTTTTTCGTGGACATAGCTTATAACATATTATTAATGAATCATGTAAATTTTTATGTCGATTCTTTTATTTATGTTTTCTCGCTTTATTTATTTTTTGATTTTATAACATATATAATATTAATACGAATATTCGAGATATAAAGAAAACTGAAATAATTCACTCAAAAAGTTGCTGTTTAAAGTTCAAATATATACTAACCGTTGATTTTAATTTGATTTCTACACTTGTAGAGTTATTTAGTATTGTTCATATATTTTGTGTTAACCCTTACAAAAGCCTTTATGAGTGGTGAGTGCCAGAAATTTGTGATAAAAGTTACTTATAGTCGATGTAGCAAATTAACATCATTAACATAATATTTAATTTTAATGCCGAGGGTTTGTCATATTAATTGAAAAACATAAATTTTGGTTAATTTCATATAATATTATTTGGTGGAAAAGTAGAAGTAAAGTGCTAATCTTGTTTTCTAGTGCAACCGAAACCAACAATAAGTTCATACAATTTTACAATAATTCATTTTTACAGCTATGGCTACTGCTTATCATGCTGAAGTTCAATTATTATTTTTTTTATTAAAATTTAATTAAAATATAGTTACGATAATGAAAGTTTTAAAACTGTAGAAAATAAATTGAAATTATGGTGGATGTATAGCCACGAAAAATATAACTCAACCATATTTTATTAAGTTATAAAATCAATGGGATTGAGAAACTCATATCAAAAAGCATTAAATGTGAACAGAAACTATACCAAAGCATTAAATTGTAATATATCAATAATTTTGCCCCATTGGCAAACAAATAAAAGAGAAAATTTTCAATTGTGTCTTAAATGGTGGCTGCTGCTATGAAATTTATTTTCCTATATGTAACCAAAAAAAAAAAATGGTTTAATATATTTTTTTGTGATTCATCAACTATATATAACTGTTAGATATTATTAAGAGATGGTTATTTTACTTAATTATTTATATTGGGGAGTTATTCTGTTATTTTATTATTATACATATTTGAAGAGAGAGTGAACAAAGATTGAATAACACTCTCGATGTGTTAATAATAACTAAGGTCTTGTTTGGTAATAATTTCATTTTTTATTTTTGTTTTTGAAAATTATACTTATAGACACTACTTCTACCTCTAAACTTTTTACTTTGTTGTCTAGTTTTTACTAATAGTTTAAAAAGCCAAGACAAATTTTGAAAACTAAAAAAAATAGCTTTTAAAAATTGGTTTTGGTTTTTGTTTTTGGAATTTAGCTAAGAATTCAACCATTGTACTTAAAAAAATGCCTGCAGAAAAATAGCTCGACGCAAGGATGATAAAAAGCTTAACACCTCATTGTAAGAAATGCGAAGGACATAGGCTTAATTTTCAAAAATCAAATGCTTACCAAACGAGGTCTAAAAGTATTGATAGTATGGTAGTAGTTGAGTCTATCTATGATAGATCACGATAGACCTAAATAGACATCTATCAGTTTATCAAATAAACACGGATAGATGTCTATTTAAGTCTATCGCAGTCTATCACAAATAAAAATTAAAATTTTACTATATTTGTAAATAGTTTGTTATTTTTTCTATTTATAATAACTTTACTTAAAAGATTTATTTTATGAACAAAGAAACCATCTTAACAACCGCACATTAACCATTATTGCACTAAATAGTTTAAACTACCTTTTTTTTTTAATTTCTAAAATTTAAAATGACGAAACTCTCCTTTTTTTAATAACTTGAATTAAAAGCTAAAAAATAAGAACGTGAAAAAAAAAATACATATTCATTTCTTGAAATTAGAAAACTTATGTCCGATGTGGTGCTTGCCTCAAACACTCGAATGCTTAGTAGAGTGAAAAAATATGGAAGGTAGGAGGTTTGACATTAGGATTCAAGATACCTCATACGAAGCTATAGTATAGAGGAAGTTGACCTAAGTCTTTTTTGTTCCCTTTTGGAATCCAATAATTTGATAACCTAATTGGATTCTACGTGGGATTCTTGGGTTCAAAGGCATGTTGATGCAAAAGTTGGGCCAATGGCCTAATTCAAGATCATTAGTCAAGTGGGCTTCCTCATGGAAGTTAGGCCCAAAGGTCAAACTCCCCTCCTTTGGGCCATCATGACCTTGTCTTGGTTTCAATCCCGTTTTCTTTTGCATTTATTAATTAGATTTATCCTTTGGTCCAAAATGACCCATTATATTATGTTTTGTTATTTATATTTTAAAAATGTTTTCAAAATCAAATCCAAATTTGGAAAAGAAATTGTGAAAAAAACAAGCCTAATTTTCAAAAAACTAAAAACCAATTTTCAAAAACTAAAATACATGGAATCTAAATAATTTAACCTATTTGAAATTTAAGACTCCAATTTTCAAAAACTAAAAATTAAAAATCAAATTGTTACCGAATGAGTCAAAAAGGTCCATTTGGATTAACTTAAAAAATATATATACTTTTCAAAAATTCTTTTTGTTTAAACACTTTTATAAGAACAATTTAAAATGAAAATACTAATAACTTTTAAAATCTATTTTTTTGACTTATTTTTAAATTAAACATTTGATAATGTATTCCAAATACACTCTTAATAATTTAATCTATTTAAAAATTTTCAAATATGAATAAGAATTTATCCCATTTTTAATCTTTATTCTTTTGTTTTTGTCTTTGTTTGGTCTAAAGTTAATTGTCTGAAAATATAGAATTACCTGATATTGTCGTCAATACAAGTAAGAACGCATTAAGCTTGACATCATTAATCAAGAAAAGAAGACGCCAATTATTTTGCCCAAAAAATAAAAAAAAAAAAATTAAAAAAAAAAAACCAATTAAATGCCATTAAAATCCGTGTCCATAAACGGAAATAAATACACAAATAGACACGAAAGAACGAAAGAAAGAAATAAGAGGAATGTGTCGGAAAGGGAATAAGTCCATTACCAGCGGTGGGACCATGCCACGTCATCCAAATGAGGTCCAATCAGAAATAACTAAAATAAAAAAAAAAATTCTAAATTAACCAATCAATAACGTTGCCCAATGGAAGCCTCTAACAAGTTTCTTTCAATCCAGCTGTATTCCCTTTTCTTTCTTTTTCTTTCTTTTCATTATACATTTTTTACTTCATTCTTAAATTCTTAATTCAATTTAATTAAAACAAAAAAAAAAAAAAAAGAAAATCAAAACTCTCATTTTCAGTAAATACAAGAAATAATAAAAATACAGGAATCAAGACCGTTGGATCGTGTTCGTCGTTTTCCGGAAGACAATCTCCGTGTCCAATCCAAAACCGTCGATCTTCCCGATGCGGACCACCGTCGATCTCCGAAACAGAGCCTCCAACGGCTTCACACTGTAAAGGTCATTGGCGGAGTACTTATCCGTCTGTCGGGATAACGCCACGTGTAAGACGCAGATCCCGCCGGGCTTCAACGTCCGTTCGATCTCCGCCACGAATCGCTTCGGGTAGAGCGCGTGATCGAAGACATTGGAGAATTCGAAATCGAAACTGTTATTCCGAAAGGGCTGATTATGAAAATCGCCTTCAAGCACCAACGGCGGGTAAGGAACGAGGTCCATTCCGATGGAATCGGAAACACCGATCTTCCTCAAGGCCTCCACCTCTTGCCCGACGCGAGCGCCGATGCATAGGGCTTTCGATTGGTTGGAGAGAAGGCCTTCCCGTTTCAAACCGTGGAAGAATCTGGAGAACACTTGGATTTTGCGATCCCAATCTCGGGTGGTCCATATCTTTCGGAGTTTAGGGTCTAGGGTTTTGTTGAGTTGCTTCTTAATGTAGCGTTCGTAGGAAGTGTAACCGGGTCGGATCCTTAAATCGGGAGATTGGGAGTTGGATTTGTGGGAGGGGGTGGAGAATGGGTGGTAGTAAGGGCGGAGAGAGAGGAGGAGGATGAAAGGAAGAGAGAAAAAGAGAGATAATACAAAGTATTTGGATATAACAAGAGGTTTTGTTTGGATACCTTTCATTTCTGTAGAACAAAAGCTGCAATTCAACAAAATGTGTTACTCTACAAAAAGGGAGAAACTTGTTTCTTTCTCTTTCCCTCTCTTCTTCTTCTTCTTCGTCTTCTTCTTCCCCTGAAGACCTGCACAAAGCAAAACAGATATGGTTGCACCAAGTTGACCTGTTTTTATACAAAAATTATATTAACCTTTCTTTTTTATTTGGGGTTTAATCAAAGAAAATGGGTTGTGGTTAGCTGGCAAAAAATGGGAAAGTTTAATGTTGCATGTGGGTATTTTGGTCCTTTTCCTTTCACAAAATTGCCTGGGGAATTTGGACAACTCTACAGTCTTCACATGCCTTGCTTTTTTATTTCACACCTCCACTCTTCATTTTATTTTTTTATTTTTAAATTTATGATGAATGGGATGCGGTTGTTGAGAAATAAGATAATCCTTTCTCACAAATAATCATCATTCATAATAATAATAATCAATTTATGTGAATTATCATTAACTTCACTCATAATAATATCAATAATTGACAAATTTAAAATTATTCTACAAATGAACCGTGTTCCAAATAACAATAGTATACTCTACAATTAATTTTTATTTTTAAAATTTTAACTATTTTTTTTTTTTTTTTTATCCATTTTTCAATTTTTTTTTTTTTTTCATTTTTTTTTTTTTTTCATTTTTTTTTTTTTTTCATTTTTTTTTTTTTTTCATTTTTTTTTTTTTTTCATTTTTTTTTTTTTTTCATTTTTTTTTTTTTTTCATTTTTTTTTTTTTTTCATTTTTTTTTTTTTTTCATTTTTTTTTTTTTTTCATTTTTTTTTTTTTTTCATTTTTTTTTTTTTTTTTACTCCAAGTTTCAATTTTGTTTCTTTAATTCTCTTCAATCTATTTTGATTCATTTTAATTTAAAATCCTAATTTTGGTAAATTTTGTTTAAGCATCACATATGCTTCCTATATGAAAGGAGTAGTAAAGTTAAGTAAATAAAATAAAAAGCTGGGACATTTGTTTCAATTCATAAATAATAAAAGCATACTGTATGCATAATCTAAATCTCATTTAAACATAGCATCAATCATAATGGAATAGGAAAATGGAAAATAACCCACCAACTGCCACCTCCATCTCTTTGTAATTAGATTTCATTTAATTGAATGTCAATTGATTACAACACAACACTTAATTAGGGAGAGTTTGTTTCCTGAGAAAATGGGGCTAGAAAATGATGTCCATGATATAAAAATAAAATAATAAGAAGTAAACTTTAAACAAAAAGTAGAGTATTAGAGTATATAATAAATCAAGTATTAATTGGGATTAGAATGTGGGGGTGGGTTTTGCCATTTTTTTGAATTATTTTAGCTAAAGTGTGGTTTAAGTATCTATAGACATTCATTTAGTGCCAAACAAGCATCTTGGTCTTGCTTTTATCAAACACATCCTCCAAATCTGTTTTATTCCTCATTTAACAACTTTAATGTAATTAATTTGATTAATTCAGATGTTAAACCCTTTAGTTTGAATCACTACCCACCTTTCCAGGGTTGAGTTATTTGACGCTCCAAAATGTAATATTGTATAGAATATATTATATTTTTTTAATTCATAATTATATATTATGTAATAAAGTTATTTTCAACCCATTATCTTTTATTGTTACAGCTGGTAGTTACTGTTATAAATATTGTTATTGGAATAGTATGAATATTATGAATTTGCCACATTGATTATGTTATCTTTACCATTATTAGTAGGATCAAGCAGTCCACAACAATACCTTAATTTTTATTAATGAAGTTGAGTTAGACTAAAAATATGCAAACTTCAATCATAAATATGCAAACTTCAATAATGTTTATTAATGAAGTTGAATTAGACCAAAGACCCCCTTATGAGCTTAATTTTTCATTTGACTGAATCCATTTAAATCCTCCTATTTGAAATTATTAATATGCACAATTTTATAGTTCTTTAATAAGAACATATTCAAAGTACACGAATAAAATTAACATTTTGAAGATAATAAGTCTGAGCTCAAAATGAACTAAAATCAAAATAACACAAAAATAGTGTTTTAACCTCAAAATGTAAAATTTTGCCCATTTAAACTAACTATTAGTTTAAAATCCATGAAGGAGGAAAGTTCTTGATTTGGACAAGCTAATAGAAATTATTCTTTAAACAAAAAAAAAGGAAAAAAAAAAACATATGTATATTGGAAGTTTTGGTTGATGAAGATCAATTATAAACACTTCAAAGGAAAAAAAAGAAAAAAATCAAGTTTAGTTTTAGACTAAAACGCTTCATTTATAAAGCAGAAGAGAGATTTGCATTTAAAATTACAAGTAATTGAGGATCACCATCACCACTTTCACTCCGATCTCATCCGATTCAGCTGGTTCAACGCCGGCTGTAGAATATTGTACAGAACCCACGCAATCGCCGGCGCCACCACAATCAATAGCAACTGTCCCCGCCCATCGCTCGAAGCCTCCGCCGCCATTGCCTCCGGTGTTCCCACCAGTCCCGACGCCACCAGCCCACCAAGACCCAGTCCTACAATCACTGCCTTCTCCGTACGCATCCGATTAATCTGATTCAGCGCCGGCTGAAGAATGTTGAACAGAACCCAAGCCACCGCAGGGATGAGCGGCAGCAAAAGAGCCGCTCCCCGGTTGTCTCCCTCCGCTAGATCCGCGATTTGTTGGGCGGCGAAGGCGGCGTCTCCGGAGCTGAGTGTTGAGAAGATTGCTCCGGCGATGGCGGTAGCGGCGAGGGAAGATTTGAGTGGGATTGGGAGGTTGGGAAGGGAGATGAGTCTGGTGGGCTTTGAAGGGAGGAGTGGAACTTTGTTGGGGGTGAAGCATTTGGCGTTGAGGATCGCGATGGTTGCCATTGTTGCCGCCATTGAAGGGAAACTGAAGAATTGGTGTGTAATGGATTGAGGTTGAGATGGGAGAAGGGGGCTTTTTGTTTGAATGAGGTTTTTTGGGAAATTTGAGTGAGGATTTGGGGGAAATGAGAGCCAATGAAATTGAGAGAGGGGATTGTATTCTGATCCAAAAGGGTGGGATTGGGAAATTTTTAGCCTCAAAATTTGTTGCCCCATCCATAATATCTTCTTCTTCTTCTTCTAATTTTCACTCACTAGAATTTGATGTAAATTTCAGCTTAATCTTGATTTATACTAATGTGTATGGATAATTAGTCCCTTCAAGGGGAAAAAACACTCTTAAATAGGTGGGTTTTATGGTTAATTGGAACTTAACGACTGTATTATCCATTACCATGCATAATAATTGGATATATCTACTCCATTAATTAGTAGTTGACTTCAAAATATATATATATATATATATATATATATATATATATATTTTTTTTTTTTTTATTAATATTTGATCATTGTACATGTAATCATTTAAGTAATTAGGAGTAGTTTAGATTAATTTAAAAAATAAATGTTATTCAAAAATTTACTTTTAAAATTTTGTCAAACATTTTTATTTTTTTAAAAATAATTTATATTTTAAATTAAACACTTAAAAAATATACCAATCACACCTTTAGTGTCTGACATTTATTCTTCCTCTAAAAGTTTGTAAAAAAATGAATTTCCATCACCAAATTATTGGCATGCTGGCATCCTGCAAGCCCATGAATGAGCCCCCACGGCCAACTCCCTTGTTGATCATATCGGTTATTAATATTATGTTTGAATAGTATAGACCAAAATTTTCATTTTTGTTCAATTTAATTCCAAAGTTTGGAACGGTTCGATTTGGTTTTATATTTTTAAAATTTTTTATTTTAATCTCTATATTTTTAAAAAATTATTATTTCGATATCTTAATTTTTATTTTTAGTTCATTTTCTCTAAATTTTGTTTTTATTAAGGGTTGCTCACGGGTGGGCCAAAACCCAAAAGGTATCAAGAAAGAGCATAGGGTTGCCTATGTCCCAAGAGGGAAATGTTAGTGCCTCAGGATTTAGGTCGACCAACTAAGTCGATAAATATATACCAATAAAAAAAATAATTGAGTCGAGGTTGGATTAGTACCCTGCAACCTCGAGTGCCACATATCATATTCAAGGCATTCCAACAGGATCGCTGAAATGGAATCAAAATTACTGGAAATCTGATGATGATAGGGTTTACTATTTGGAGTCTGGACTACTGGGAATCTGATTACAGTGTTTAGGGCGTCAGGTTGACTTTGTTGGGGTTTTTATTACCGTGTTTGTATTGTTGGGTTGAGTTTGTCTTTCTCTTTATATATATATATATATATATATATTGTTTTTGTATATCTGTTTTTTACATCATATTACCTAAGTTTGTGACATTATATAAATCCTAATTTCATGAACTTTACGTAATACCCCAACTTTTCAAAGAGTTATTTTCCCATCCATCCAAGTTTAATTTTAGATTTCATCTTGTTGCTTATTTTAGAATAAGTTGTGGGTTGGATGGAATTAAATTCGGGCATAATTTGGCTTTCGAATGGATGTTTGAAATCTATTACAAATAAACTAGATTTAAAGTAGATTGAATTAAGATATTTTACTTTTAAAATTTTTGGATTAGAGCTTTTAATTTAAATTTAGAGTTCATAATTTTGAGAATGTAATGTAATTTTTTTTAATTTTTAGAGAAAAATTTAGTTTATTAAAGAAGATAATTATTTTATTTAGATTTTTTGTTTTTTCACTAAAGATTTAGAGAAAATGCTGAGATATTTAAAATTTAAGAAGTGAAAGAGAAATTTGACCGAGACAAAGTTAAAGTTAATTTAAATAAAAGTGTCGGTGTGGATTGTCTAAAAAAAAATTGTTTTTTCAAACATCCATTTTCATTCAAACACTTTTGATTAAAACATTTTAAAATAAAAACATTCATGTGTACTTTTTATATAAGTTTGTTATATACGAGAAGTCTTTTTATTAATGTCAAATTACTATAAATGACGATTATAAAATACTATTAACTAATAATTTAAATAATGGTCTCTAAAGTTGGTTGTTAGAGGTGATGGTTGCGGGAATTTATGGTTGTAAGTAGTGGTAATGGTCGAAGGCAATCAACAGTGGTAGTGGCTGTTGATGGTGGTTACCAAAGTTTGTCGACACAGGCATTGGAGGTTTGGGCAGAGTTGGCTGACAGTGGTGATTGGAGATTGGTATAGAATATGGAAAAATTGGCATTGGAATAGGATTTGGATTGGTAATTACAAATGATTGAGTTGGTGGTTGAATTTTTATTACTTGGTTCAGATACATGTAAATATCTAGAAGTTTTGTAGATTGATTTGGTTTCAGTAATAATATTATTATTATTTACATTTTTTTCGTTCAACTTCATCCCTTTTCATCTTTTTATTTGAAGTTAACTACTCTTCCCGAATGTCACGATAATGCACTTTTAATTCCAAAGACAACTTATGAATTTTTAATGGACTAATTAACCAATAAAAGGAAAAATAATTAAACTAATCATGAGGTTTAACTTTTAAGTGTGGGTTCTCTGAGAATTATTGGAAATTATTTTCCTTTTCTAGCATTTTTTTTTTTTACCAGTACTAAATTAATGTAGCTATACTTTTTCAATAATTCTTTTAATTAAAAGCTACAATATAATTTAGATGTTTTTTCTCTTTTAGTTCTTTAGAAGCCTATAATTCAGATGTTGTCTTCATTAATAACCCGTCTTACAAAGTGAATCTTACTTTTTCCTTTTTATAATTACAATAAAATGTTTTTTTAAAAAAAAAAAGAAATATAATTTTATACCTCAACTTTTCAAATTATATTGTGGTCTATATAAATAATATAACTATTTTGATTGATACTTTTCAAATTATTAATATTTTCTTTTTTCTTTTTCTTTTTCTTTCTCACATTTACTCACCGTATGTTTCAAAAAATAATGTTTTTGTTTTTAGGAATACGGAAAGATGAGAAAATGTGAGAAAAGAATCACATTTTTTAAAACCCCAGAATATAAAACCAAATCTTTAACCATAAATATCCAAATGCTTTTTCCAATAATTTTTTAGATTAAAAACATTATAGAGATCTCGACGTTAAAGAACATATTTGGTTGATAATCTAAATTTTGTTTTATGTTTTTAGATTCACCAAATAGTGCAAATTCTGAAAACAATGTCATTGTTATATGATTGAATTTAAAACTTTAAATGCAGAATTATATTAAATAGTATAATATGTCATGTTATAAACTCAATTCATTTTTTTATAATTAAAATATGCATTACGTAATATTACAAAATAATAATTAAAAAAAAAAAAAAAAAAGCATAAATCATGTTCAGTTTTGAAATTTATTTTCCACTCTTGTTTTGTTTTCTTTCTATTGAGAAAGAAAAGGGGAAAAGGCGAATCGCATCGCAATGAGTGGGTTTGATGAGGGGAAACTAAAATGGTTTCAAAGTTGCTTCTTTTAATGGCACCCAAAAACACCATTTTCACACAACTTCGTACCTATAAAATGATCATAACTTGAGAGGAAAAAGAAGAGTGTTAGATTTTGTGGTTCAAGAGATTATAGAGCATATGTTTGTTTCCTTACAGTCCATGGCGCACTTATTAGTTATTACACCATGAAGCCAATCATGATTCAACATCATCATTCATTAATGTTCTCCATTGTTCCCTTTCTCATAGCACTTCTTCTTTTACCAACTCTTCCTCAACTTTGTCTCCAATCTCTCCCCATGCATCATTTTCTAGATTACATTCCTTCCAATCCGACTATACTATCTACTTGTCTTAAATTGCTTTTAAAAGTGAATACCATTCCCATAAACCAACACGAGTCGATCTTTTCACCATGTTTTATTCTCACTCACATGTTTCATTTGTTAAATTAAGCATGCTTAACTTTGAAGCTCCTGTAATTCAGCCATAAAAAAAGAAGGTGGCTCTTGTCGGTAAAGGTAATAACTGTCAGTTCTTTTAAGCATTTTTTTAACCTACTTTCATATCTCGAGATCTCTCTCATTCATATGTGTTCTCAATTAGTTCATGGTTTTAGAATGTCTTGAATTTGATATCTAGCACTTTGAACGACCAAGTACATGTCCCTAAGTTGTATTTGTATGTCATATTTACGTTTTTTATCCTAGGGGTTAGAGAAGTGCGTTATATAAACTCCCTAACCCTAGCGGTGCCCCTGACTCTGTATTCTGAATTACTCTCAAATAGTAACATATGTTAGTAAATCACACAAATTTATGTGTCCACTGTATATTGTTTTTTGTTTCTGTTCATCTTTATATGTCGATTTCTTAACACGTGTTGATGTCAAATTTTGGCCAAAAGAAAAAGTGTCGGAGCCTCCCGTGACGACAGCGGTAAATTTGTAATTTAGGGAAGAGAGTACTTACAAAACAAAGAAAAAGAGATTTGATGCCTAAGTCAGCAAGAGAACTAAATAACAAAGAAAAAATCATAAGTTTTTAGATACCTTATATGGAGTCATGATAGTGTATTCATAGTGAAATTCTGACCTAGGGCATCTACATTAGGGTTTCCTAATCACATTAGGTTAATTATCGAGCCAAATGGGTTAAGGCAATGCATTAAGCACGTGTCATTCCTCAAATGTGGAGAGTCGCCTCGGCCTCATTCCCAAGACCTAAGTCGGTCACAACATGGCCAATGTAACGAAGAATTGCAAATGAAACGATGGAACTAGTACTGCACCCCTGTTCTCCTCTGTTTCTTGCCACTGCAGCTTTTGAATCTTCTTTCTCCAAGGAAACCAATCAACTTTAATTCCAATCCAGCTATTTTCACGTACCATTTTTCATTTTTTGTTTGAATTCGTCCTTTAGCTTTTGAAATCGGCTGTTTGTAAATCAATTTCAATCATTTTCTGTTCATAATTCCACCATCACTGACAGACAGATCTTGGTAAGCTCATCTTCTTCGCACTGCATGGCTATAATCATCACCTCATCCACGCTGTTTTCCCCTTCCTTTTTCTTTTTTTAACAACTTTTAAGATTACCCATTGGATCTGCTTTTGCTTTGTTGCTTGAAGTTCCATTCTTGAGATGAACTGAAACGTGTGGGACTCAAGAAACCTCTGTTTGACCTTCAACCACTTCTTTGAATATTTTGAAAGAGTTTGTAACTTTCTTTTCCATTCCATCTTAATAAATAAAAGAGATTAAGAGAATGTGCTATAAAATTTCAAATTATCGGAGATGTGACATTTCTTACTATGTTCAAGTAATGAAAAGGCTTAATGTAAATTATATTTCAAACCAATTTTAATAATAATTGTCGGTTCCGTAAAAAGAGCGAACATTGATTTAAACCCACCACTAAAACTCTAAACAATTTAAATTTTAATTTTCGTAAGTTTATCAATTTACAACTTTTTTTAAAATTTTGTTAAATTAGAACTAGGTGAAATTTATAAGTTGAATTAATTAAACTTCTAAATTTTTATAAGTGGCTTTATAAAAGTAGACCATCAAATTAAAGTAAATGATGGAGGATTTAGAAAAGGTATGTACCGTGGTAAAATGAATGCCATCCTCAAAATTTCGAGTATTAGTGGACATTATTTGACATGATTAATAACCCACACAGTAGGATAGTGAAAATTGAGTGGCAAGGGAAAAAAAAGTGGTAATTTTCAATTAAAAGTCCTAATTTAATGGCAGTTTGGGGTATGTGAGATTGGCATTATTCACTGAACCGAGGTTAAAAAATAATTTAACATAGTAAAAAAAAGAAAGGGAAACGTGTAAAAAGATGAAGACTATAAATAATAGGTAGCAGAGGCATAAGTTCATTGTCTTGCAAATTCACCATCACAGAGACACCTCATCTCTTTAGAAACGTAGAGATTTGGAAGGGGGAAGACACCTCTCTCATAGGATAATAAAAAAGCAGGAATATTTCATTCTCACTCCTCCAGATAAAAAAGAAATTCCCTTTCGTTTTCTTTCGGAGAAGAGAAATTCTTGAATCATCCTATAATTCTTCTTCTTCATCATCATCCTGTATATCTGCCACAACTAGCATCTGATCGCAAAACCCACTTCATCATCATCATCATCCCCATCCATTTTTTGATCTAAATTTCTATATCTTTGGCCGATGAAGTTGGGTTTTGATGAATTCTCTTTTCCATGTAATTTCCTTTCTGAATAATTACTAATCGATCTGCGATGATCATCGTGTACAGTTTAACAATTGTTGATCCTTTTTTTTTTGAGAATTTGGGGGAAAATAATTTTTGTTTCTGGAAATTTTGTGATCTGGGTGTGACGAATATTTTTGTTTGTTTGTTTTGTTTTTTTTTTTTTTTTTTTT